>CAWUFW010030075.1:0-17893 GCA_963921515.1 Calotriton arnoldi
CATATTATCAGTATTCCTTATAAAAATATTTTAAATATAACTATTGAATTACTTAAAAATAACACATGACAATAAAAGACTCACCTTGTGGAAACAGGAGTGAGCGGAGTGATCACAGTGACCGATAGATAACAACACTATTCACAGCACTATTCGCAAGGGTGTGACTGCTGAATAAGAGAAATTCTCTAAGGAACCTAGCTTATTTATACCTTGGTAGGACGGTCACTGGTTGAGCATGACGTCAGTAGGTTGGAGACCTGTGATTGGTACAGCATAATGTCAGGAAGATGGACGCGCACTTACATCACCACACGCATGCGCGTAGCGACTGTAAATCGTACGGGGTACACAGCCAGACAGGGTGCGTATAATACGCCTGCGCACCGAAACCCCCCCAAAAAAACGCATGCGCAACGCCAAAAAACACGTATGGGGTACACAACCAGATGGGGTTCAGATATCGATAGAACACCGGCCCCGGGGGATGGGGTCCCCGGGGCCTTAAATGGCCTGAGGAGGAGGGCCACGCAGCCCCCTCCAAATTTAAAAAATACAAATCGAGGGCATGCCCCGGGGGATGGGGTCCCCAGGACCAATACAGGCCCAGGGAAGGGGGGCCACGCGGCCCCCTTCCCGTTTTTTTATTTTTTATTTAAAAAATAAATAAAATGCTCAGGCCCCGGGGGATGGGGTCCCCAGGGCCAAAAGTGGGCAAGGGAAGGGGGGCCACGCAGCCCCTCTCCCATTAAAAAAAACGAAAAAAAAAAAAAAACGACCGGCATCGTGCCGGAGGCCCCGCCCCCCTCCCAGCAGTACTCTGCAAACGCGCTCCCTGGCGCGTTTTAAGAAGGGGAAGTAATTCCCCTGAATACTGGGGTCCCTGGGGCCAACTAGCCCACCAGGAACCTCCAGTATGCACCAGGGGCTGCGTTGCAGAGAGGTGTACAGAGGCCTCGCCCCTTTTTACACCTCTCTGCAATGCAGCTCTGTGGCGCTTTTTAGAAGTACATGGTGGGCTAGTTGGACTCCAGGGACCCTCAGGATTCAAGGGGACTTATTCCCCAACTTAAAACGCGCCACGGGCGCGTTTGCACAGTGGTGAAGGGAGGGGCGGGGCTTCAGGTGACATGTGTGCAAACAGGCCCCGTGGCGCGTTTTAAGATGGGGAATTAAATCCCCTTCAATCCTGAGGGTCCCTGGGGGCCAACTAGCCCACCATGTACTTCTAAAAGCGCCACAGAGCTGCGTTGCAGAGAGGTGTAAAAGGGCGTGGCCTCTGTACACGTCTCTGCAACGCAGCCCCTGGCGCATACTGGAGGTTCCTGGTGGGCTAGTTGGCCCCCAGGGACCCTCATGATTCAAGGGAACTTAATCCCCCAACTTAAAACGCGTCACGGGGCGCGTTTGCACAGATGTCACCTCAGGCCCCGCCCCTCCCTTCACCATTGTGCAAATATTCCTCTAAAATCAGCCGAAATACGAATTCCGATTTACTCACCTGTTATCAGGAGAGACCTCAGTGCTGCATCTTTCAGCCCAGTACTGATCCTGAAAAGTAATTTTAACCGTACTTACCAGTAACTTGAATTTCCTTCCATAGGATATCATTGCCTGCTTTTTGCTGAAAAGTTTCTAAGTGTCGATTTTTGAAACATACAAATATTCATCTAAAATCAGCCGAAATACGAATTCCAATTTACTCACCTGTTATCAGGAGAGACCTCAGTGCTGCATCTTTCAGCCCAGTACTGATCCTGAAAAGTAATTTTAACCGTACTTACCAGCAACTTGAATTTCCTTCCATAGGCTAACATTGACTGGTTTCACTTGGAAATTCTTCTAAGTGTGGAGTTTTGGAACTTTATAATATTCCTCTAAAATCAACCGAACTACGAATTCCGATTTACTTACCTGTTATCAGGAGAGAACCCAGTGCTGCATCTTTCATCCCAGTACTGATCCTGAAAAGTAATTTTAACCGTACTTACCAGTAACTTGAATTTCCTTCCATAGGATATCATTGACTGGTTTCACTTGGAAATTCTTCTAAGTGTGGAGTTTTGGAACTTTATAATATTCCTCTAAAATCAGCCGAACTACGAATTCCGATTTACTCACCTGTTATCAGGAGAGACCTCAGTGCTGCATCTTTCAGCCCAGTACTGATCCTGAAAAGTAATTTTAACCGTACTTACCAGTAACTTGAATTTCCTTCCATAGGCTAACATTGACTGGTTTCACTTCGAAATTCTTCTAAGTGTGGAGTTTTGGAACTTTATAATATTCCTCTAAAATCAACCGAACTACGAATTCCGATTTACTCACCTGTTATCAGGAGAGAACCCAGTGCTGCATCTTTTAGCCCAGCACTGACCGTGAAAAGTAATTCTAACCGTACTTACCAGTAACTTATATTTCCTTCCATAGGAATCCATTGTCTGGTTTTCAGCAGAAAAGTTTCAAAGTGTCGATTTTCACAAATTACAAATATTCCTTAAAAATCGCCTGTATGACTTAAATGCATTCTTTCAACTGTTTACAGGAGATGCACCAGTGCTGCATCCAGGATCCAACAGTGAGTAAGAAAAAGTAACGATAACACTACTTACCTGCTAAGTGAATTTCCTCCCATAGGATAACATTGGTGATTCTATGTGAAAAAGTTTCTAAGTGTCAACTTTTAAAATACAATAATATTCCTTAAAAATCACTACTGTAACCAAAACGCTTTTACTCAACTGTTTACAGGAGATGTCCCAGGACTGAATCTAGGATCCAGTCCTGTGGTTAGAAAAGTAATCCATAAAGTAACTAATTGCATTTAACTAGAAAATCACATTGAGCTGAATGTTGCATTGTGTTTGAAATTGTGTTGCCCATTGCAACAACTGTAACTACTGTACTTAAAACTCTATTGCCTATTTGCAAACTATTTAAACTAAAGTAATTCATTCTGAGAAAGTATATTTTGTAATGTAATGTATAATGTAATTACAATGTAATTTAATAAATAAAATATCTAAAAATAAATAGTTTTAAAAAATGTAGTAAATCAGTATCAAAAAAATAAATATAACAATTAATACATTTAAAAATTGACATTTACAAAACCTTTGAAATTCACTGAAAAACCATAGGTTTTAGGGGCGTTATAGTTAGAAATTAGCATTTAAAAAACCTTTGAAATTCACTGAAAAAACCATAGGTTTCAGGTACGTTATAGTTAGAAATTAGCATTTAAAAAACCTTTGAAATTCACTGAAAAAACCATAGGTTTCAGACACGTTATAGTTAGAAATTAGCATTTAAAAAACCTTTGAAATTCACTGAAAAAACCCTAGGTTTTAGGGACAGTTATAGTTAGTTGGACATTTCACTCGTACAAAACCCGTGAAATTCCCCTGTTATAGTTAGTTCAGCTAACTATAACTCGCGCCCCTGCAATGCACTGCTGATGACGTCACATATTACATCACTCATGACATGGTCAGTGACATCACTGATGACATCACTGATGACATCTCAAATGACATCACTGATGACATCATCCATGTGATAATTTCATGCATCCTCTCACACCCTAATATAACCTTTGATACACCCACTCTAAATTACAGACTGCCATTCTCAAAACCATAGACACTCCAACACCAATAACTACATACCCACTCACTGATTCTTAGGTCTACACACACATCCACTCACTCACCTGTACAGTCACTCATACTTACGGTCACTCAGTACAGGACTATCATATGCACTAATACACCTACATAGACACTCACACACCGCCACTCATCCATAGAGGTACTCACACACCTAGTCAGTCATGGAAATAATTAATCACACTGCCATTTACTCACCTATACAGTTATACACACACCAGCTCACTTACTCATACAAATACTAGCACATTCTTACGCTCTTATACATTCACTAATACAAGTACACACTCATCCATACAGCCACTCTCACAATCACACACTCTCACTTATACCCATTTATATACTACAACACACATATATACTGCCTTTCACATATGTAGTTACTCACACATGTACCACTGAGATATACATTCACTCACTAACACACCCATACACACACTCACCCACCCATACAGTCCATCACAGATGCACTGTTGAAACCATGCACCCAGTGAATCACCCACTGATACATCTATGTGCAGTCACACACACCCCATCCACACAAACACTCAGGCACCCATACAGATACTCAGACAACCAATCAATAACTCATATAGACACTCATGTAGCTATTTACAAACCCATGCAGCCACTTACACACCAACAGACAGACGGATAAAGACATTCACACAGTTTAGTAACTAACCCATGCATTTAGTAAGATACGTTTAATCACTCACTAATAGTCAGTCATGCACCTACTATATCATCCATCCAGACACTTATACACCCACTCATTATTCAATACACCTTGGCATATATATTAAACATATTTAAACTTTACAGAAACACACAGTCACTGGATGATGTCATCAGTGATGTCATCAGTGATGTCACTGACCATGTCATGAGTGATGTAATATGTGACGTCATCAGCAGTGCATTACGGGGCGCGAGTTATAGTTAGCTGAACTAACTATAACGGGGAATTTCACGGGTTTTGTACGAGTGAAATGTCCAACTAACTATAACTGTCCCTAAAACCTATGGTTTTTTCAGTGAATATATATATATATATATATATATATATATATATAATAATTCCTTACATTTATAATATGAATATATTACATATATATATATTAAAGTTGCAATAAAACATACATTTAAAAAAAAAAAAAATAAGAAAAGTGTTGCACCATGCATGCATTACATTGACTATTCTCACTGCAGCATATAAAAGCAGGGAAGTATTGGACTTCAGAGAAGTTACTTTTACTATTGACACTCCAATCTAGGCAACAGAAAGGAAGGGGTTGGACTTCAGATGGGTTAAATTTACTGTTCTCACCCCAGTCAAAGCAACTGTAGGGAAGGTTTTGGATGTTGGAGGGGTTATATTTACTATTCCTGCTCCAATGTAAGCAACAGTAGGGAAAGTATTGGCTGTCAGAGAGATTACTTACATCATTCCACACATAACCATCTTTTCTAACTAATCTAAATAGATAACAGCAAAAGATGATACATACTTAAAATAAACAAAATAACAAAAATTATATAAATTAAAGAAAGTGACATTATTCCTAAATAAAATCAAAAACATAAAAAAATACATTTCAGTAGAAATCACTTCCCGACCAAAATAATTGAAAAACTATATCACATATAAATAGACATTAATAAAATAAAATTAGTACTTAAAAAAGACAAATGAAATGTTATAACCATAAAACATATTAAATACATTTAAAAAAGATCAATAATACACTTATCAATCAATTAATTGAAATTAAATTATTTACATACCACATATTCAATTGCAAAATTAGCATAGAAATATTCTTTTAATATTTAATTAACATATCATTAAAAAAAAAATTTGAATGTACTTCCTGCCCTATTCCCTTGCAAGTCCACCAACCTGCTACTAAAATCTAAATTGCTAGTTACACTTTAAAAAAATTAATTAACAACAAAAATCACAATTTGTATTATTATTGAAATAATATTTAGTAACTTTATATGGTTACATTAAATATTTACATTTCATTAATCAACATTAAAAATAAATTAAAATATAATTAACATTCCCACCCTATTCTCCTACCAATCCTTCAATCCACGACTAAAATCTAAATTACTAATTAAACTGTAAAAAAATACACTAGAAAGTCCCAAGTTACATTACATAAAAATCAATCAGTTAATACATTTTCAGAATTATTTATATAATCTAATCTTTAATTTACATGAACAAATAAACCTTAAAAAAGCAATCATTTAAATAATTTCCTACCCTATTACCCTACACACCCAACAACCCACGACATTGTAAATTAGCAATTAAATAAAACAAATATTACACATTAAAATGACACTCTAATATAAAAAAAGTATAACTATTAAACAAATAACATTACCACCTAAAATTAAAACATTAACTAATATGTACTAAATTAATTGCAAAATAATTTATTACCAGTATATTATATAAACAATATTAAATACAACAATATTCTTTAAAGCAACATTCTGTATGAAAAACTATATTCTTGCCTTCAATATTCTGGTATACGATATTTTTGTAGTCACAATATTTTTGACATGATAGTCATATCAGACAATATTTAGGATTCAATGTTTGTGTCATTCACTGATGAAAGGGGAACACTAACATAGGTTTTTAGCCACACTCCCATAATCTACTTTTAATATGGATATGGATCTTACAGTGTATATATTTTGTGCTGGAGACTTAGGCACTTATTACGATGGAGGGCGGTCAAGTCACCCGCCGCCATCGTTTCAGGCAGGTGACGGTCCGACAATGTGTTGGCATTCCCACCTGCCCAATTAGGATAGGACCGCTGTGCAGGCGGTTGTAAAATGCTTTTTTCTACTGCGGCTTGCGCTGCGGCCCAGGAAAAGGTCCGCAGCAGAGGCCGCAGTAGAAAAAAGCACTATGTGCACATCCATGCACCGTGTGCCAGGCACCATGCAAGTGCCTGGCACACGGTGCATGGATGTGTGGGGGCACTATATGTGCCCCTCAGGCCACTTAGCAGTGGACCATGGGGGATAGGGGCCCTATTTGAGAGCCCCAAAGTCAGTTTCCGTCTGCCTGTTCATGGCAGTGGGACCGCTATGAACAGGCAGTCGGAAAGGGATATCCTAATCCCTACAGCGGTGCCTGCACACGCACCGCCTCCCTTGCAGGGTTAGGAATCTGACCCCCGTTGCGACGGGATCTTTGATCCTGTCAGAGGTGGTGGTCCTAACCCCTGACCTCTGCAGTCTGACTGGCTGTATTGTAATGCAGCAGTGGGACCTATGCCCTGGATGACAGGCGGACCGCCACTGATGGCCTGTGGGTGGCAGTCCGCCAGCCATCGCAATGAGGACCTTTGTTGTGAAGTGACCGCACAGTGAAGCTGAACAGTACGAGGTGGATTATATACGATTTTCAGATTTTTTATGCTTTTTAGGTTGTATCTGTGAGCAAATGCTGTCTCACAAGGGCTCTGTGCACTAGTTTGTAATCCAGCATTAAATAAATGTGACCGTGTTGTAGCAGGTGTGAATGACATAATCTACATGTGTGAGTAGTGCTTCATCTTTGAATTCCTTTTAGAAGATAGCGAAGAGAATGTACCGCACAATGCACTGCTACTGTTCATGGTGAATGTTCATGGAAAGACATCCATCGTCTGATTCACTGGGAGCCTTTCAGGGAAATAATGGAGCACAAAATGGGAAGAAAAACAAATGGGTGAAACAGTCGCAATCAACAGTTTTGCTGAATGTAACCTACAAATATGGGCACTACTTCATTGTGGTATAGGACCAGAATAAAGTGGTCTAAATATAGTCTAATAAAAATGTTTTGTTCTCAACATCGTTTATGAAAATATCGTCCCATTGGAGATAATAATATAACATCTACACTCAATGGGATGACATATTTTGTAAACAATATTGACATGATATTTATGTCAGATAAGTTTTTTGTCTGCACTAAACTCACATATCTGTCTTTTTAACATCACTGTACATAACTTCCTACGCTAAATCTTTGAGCATCACTTGGTAAAGATAGTACAAACAAGAAATACAAAATGCAACAAATATGAGGAGGGCATTGCAAAGATGTAGACCACTGTACATGCTGCATATATGTACATGGGTATGTGGGGAAGAAAACAAACCTTAAAGGGACTTTTTGAATTGACCTGAATGTGTTTTCTGGTGCTGTATTTTTCATTCACTGTGGAAAATCAGGCCAATTGCAGGCTTTGTCCTCAAGATCAAGTAATCCTATCATTCTGTCGGTTTAGTAGAAGTGTCTTTCCATGGCCTATGTGCTGGAGGCGAGCAGTAAAGGTTTAATGAAGATTGTTAAACGGTTATGCTGCTACATTTTTACTGGACATTGACTGTTGATGAAGTTGTTCATAATTGTGTGACAGATATAAGAGTACTTTTGGCAACTTGTAACTGTATGTTGTTGGAAGAATAGTATATTAGGAATCAGTTGGTGCGGAAAACTTGCAATGCATACATACACAAAAAGCTGTATGGAGCATCTGGGCCCAGACAACAACAGGAGTACACTTCTAAAGGCCCCAGGACCTCAGAGGAGCAAGGTAGAGACTCTTGGGGTGTCAGACAGAGGTCAAAAGCAGGGTCCTGTCATTGTTTGGGAATGTCGCCAATTACAGGGCCACTGGGCAGGGATCTGGAGGGTGATGAAAGCCACATTAGATATGTGAGGCGAGCTGTCAGGTTCAGCATAATTGCTTCATGACACTTTCATGTACCAGGAGATCGCATCCCAGTATGGAAGATGGTTTGCTATTGTGATGGCAGTTGCCAAACTTTGCATGTTGAGCTTATGGAGAACTGCTAGTTGCCTGCTATTAGAGACATGGACACGAGAAATTGTCAACATGGCTTTGTATGAGAGAACTGTTTGCCAAATGAACAGTCAGATGCCCGAATTCAAAAGATTTGGGGTGATTTTCTAACAAGATAATCGGCACATTGCACCCGGAGGAGCTGGATATAGATAAGCAAAATTATTGGTATAACTTACATAAATAGGATGAATCTTGGGGTTGGGAAGTGTGTGAATTGTATAATCAGATATTACTATATTGAAACCCAAGGTAAAGGCAGGTGAAATACTGATATTGTTTCAATTATGATCACTGTTTTTTGGGGGAGGGGGGTTCATAGTTTTTAAATAGCGCGAACTTGACCCGAAGGTATCAGAGTGCTTTACATGAGCACCAGTTGCGTTACACAAGGACATATTCATTTTTGTTAGGCACAGGGAGATTAAGTGATTTGCCCAGAATCACAGGATGTTGAGCGTCATTGCCGAGACTCTAACCCGGTTCCTCCAGATTTGAGATCAACTTCCCTAGCCGTTAGGCTACATCCTCTACCCAACTGTTAAATCTCACGATTAATATACATGACTGTTGGACACATTCAGTTCAGTTTTCATTCTGCAGACACTGTGTGGTACCGGGTACATAGTGGGGGGGGGGAACAATATAGGGGAAAGGAGGGAGGATAAATGAAGGGGGGAAAAGGAAAGAATGGTGGCATAGAGCACATATAAATGATACAAGATGTTTATTTGTTGACGACTCTGTATAACATTGGAGTCTCATGACTGTTCTGTCATGATAACCAAGGGGCCTCATTACGATGCATCGTGTCAAAACAGGACTGCCCGACAAGGACTCGGCGGTCCCGCTTCTTTAATTAGGATGCAACCACCTTCACGGTAGTTGGAAAGTGAAAATTTCCTATTGTGGCTTGTGCTGGGGCCAGCAGCACAAGCCGCAATAGGAAAATTACACTTTTTAAACATCTATGCACCGTGTGATAGGCACCATGCGGTGCCTGCCACACGATGCATGGATGTTTAGGGGTACCCCCCAGGCCTCACAGTGGAGGCAGCAGGGGGGCAGGGGCCCCCAAAGTCTGTTTCCTACAGCCTTTCTATGGCGGTCGGACCGCCATAGAAAGACTGTAGGAACCATGCATCGTAATCCCCACAGCAGTGCATGAGCAGGCACCGCCTCCATTTTTGGGATTACGATCCGCCTTCCGCCCCAACGCGCTCCTTGAGCCTGTTGGAGGTGAAGTGGAGTGCATTCCCCCTACAGGCATCCGTCGAACCGCCTGTATCCTAATACGGCGTTTGGACTGATGCCTCAGATGTCTGTCAGAATGCCACCGACGAGCTTTCGGATGGCCTTCTGCCCGACATCGTAATGGGGTCCAAAGTTGTTTTCTTCCCTGCAATAAAACATTGTTAAAGCAAAAGAACATCTTCATCCAATGCGTGAGAATAATATCACTGACCCCATCATGCCTTGAAATGTTTAAGTTCAGTAGTTATTGCTCTCAATGCTTGAGAATCGTTGATGACTTTACAGACCTAAATGGGTAAATATGGAAATAAATATTGGCATGTCCTGCTGAGAATTTGTGATATGCAAATCAAGTTACCAAATGAAAAATAGTTCTCTACAGTGCCCTTCTTCCCTTCAGCCTACAAACTAGAGTGATTGCCTCCAAATTCAGAGCATTTATATCTTTCATGAACAAATATTAAAATATGCTTTTGAACACACTGCCTGATACTTTTACAATGTGAAAGAGCATACTTTCTCTATAGAATGTCTAGAAAAACAAAATGTAGTAGTGGATTATATGTCTAGAGAAGGAATTAAGGATCGAGAAATGTGTGGGGTTTGAACTGACAAGATACGTAATGATTGAAGTTAGTTTATTTTGGATTACCAGTGGAGGAACGGAGAGAGGTAATGAAGGCAGATATAAAAAGAATGAAGGCTATGAAGTTCTATGTATTGCATAAAACCCCGTATTTCACAGGGAAACATGAAATACAGAAAATATTTCATGGTTCCCAGTGAAATATGAATGTAATCATCTTAATGACACCCCATGCTACTCTGCAGAGCTTTATCATTCTTGGTACTTCCAGGCATGGAGGTCCAAATCATGTGGCAAGGTTATCTAAATTATGTGGCAAAAACTTAAATTATGTGGTACATTCTTTGGCAGTATTATTTTTCTGTAAATAGGTTTTTCTAGAATGTGCAAATATTGTGATGATTTATGTGCCATAATTGTGCAGTAAATCGTTGTAGCCACAGAATCGCTTTAGCCCACTGGCCCTCACCATTGTCAATTGTATTTATGACAGTTAAACAAACATAAATATTCTATCTCCAATAAACACCCATTGTTAGATGCACTTTGAAGAAAACAGCTATTTTGAGCTAACTACCCCAAAGTAAGCGTGAACTATAAAATAATACATAATGGATAAAATGTAATATGATCCAATTTTGAATCTTGCTGTTCTGGTGACATTTACAAACTATGGCCTTCATTGCCAGGATGGAGGGATGATACATGGCCTTGCCACATGCCAGGCCCTCCAGCCAAACTCCTACAGACGTTTTGTCACAGGGCCTTTGTGCCCAACCCACACAGCTGGGCAATACCCAGTGCACACACTCTCTTGACTAGTCTCTCACTTTCACTTTCACTTTCTGTCTCACTCCCCCTCCCTCACCCACTTCTTCACCTTCACTCACTATCTCTCACTCTGACTCACTCAGTTTCACCCACTCTCTACCTGTGGGTACTCATTGCTTCACTTTCATGCTCTCTCTGACAAAAACAGAGAGGCAACAAGAATCATTAATCATAAATAAGAAAGAGGTTCTTGAGTCTTCAATCATATATCTGTATTCTTCTTTAATATTCTTAATCCAATACATGTGTAGCCAACACGTTTCACCCTAAACAGGGCTTCATCAGGGCATGCAGTGCTCGTGTTGACTTATCCAAGATAGTTATTAGATCTGGCTCCCTTACCAAGACTAGTAACTCATAATAAGTTTTTAGGATGGTGTACAGTGTCATCCAAAAAAGGTGAATACCTGTACTTGTTGTCTTCCTTCAAAAATTGAATGGGTCACGTCCTCCTTATGGACCTGGACTATGCATTAACAGGAGTCGCGTGTCCAAGAATATAGTCCAGCGATAAAGGCCAACTTAATCATTTATTCGGGCATCATGAACTCCCGAGAGATGTTCAAAATAATATGATCCGTGTACGGCTCGCCTTCCCCTTCGTTACTGACATGCTCTCTCTCACTCATTCTCACTTACTAAACAAACATACAGTTTTATCCTTTTTTAACCATTAAAGTGGGTACTAAAAAAGAGCCTTTTTGAAAATGTGTTATGCATTTACTTGCGATGAAAACAAAAATGCAAGATGAAAAATTAGAAAAAACTGGGTTAAAAAGACAAAAGAAATATTTTTTGCCCTTCTTCCAATGGAGAAGTACTTGATGTATATGCATTCTTCACTTTCCACTACACAAGAGATGATCTTGCCACACACCAAGTTATACAATCCCACAGTTTTGGAGCAAGCATTAATTTCTTCTACCTCCTCCTGCAAGATACATTTGCCCACCGCTCTCCAGAAGGGACAGCATATGGCATGTGAGGAGGATATGCTAACTTCTTTGGCATAAATCTTACTCTTCATTTTCTCGGAAGTGCACTGCTGTTCATGTCCTGCATTAATTCTTCTTCCGCGATGTAATTATAAAGCTATATTTTTCTCAGTTGTGCCTGTTCAGCTTTTTGTCAAACAATGTCCTTGTCATGTTTTTTGATTGGGACTCTTTTTCAGCTAATTTAATAGCGATCAATGCCCAGACAACAGATTCTGCTGGCAACTTGGAATCTTCAGTTTGAACTTCTTTCAGATCTTCATTTTCTTCTTCTCTTTCTTCTGTTGGACTCTTCCTCTCCTGTTCTCCTTGTCCAGACGCCATCAGAAAAGTAGGAACATTTTGCTATCCCTATCAAAGAAAACTAGAACAAAAAATGCTACAGTCTACTTTGCTACAGAGGTGTCCCATGGCAAATAACTGCTCATGAATGTCAACAACTATTTGAATGTAGAACTGTGCATTCACAGGACCGGTTCACTGACAGAATATCGAAACCACAAATATCGTGGGACATACATATTGTGTAAAAAATATCGAGCACAAAAATATTGTTATCCTATACTTATAATTTGAATAAGAAAAATATCAAGAAAAAAATATCGTTATACACTAATATCAAACACAAAAATATCGTTTTTTAATATAAACATAGTAAACAGTACTATGCCAATTAGTGGATCTATGGAGGATCCACAAATCCTCAAACAGAAGAAAAGGAGAGGTATTCTTGGTTATGCACTAAACTGCCTTCAAAAAATAAATTCCAATGCACCTTCACCTTGTGCAGACACAATTTTATAGTCAATCACTTTCGAAGGGCGTGCGCATCTCACAAAGTCCAGTAGTCAATTGTAGTTACAAAAAATTATGATTTCTTTATTTTCATCAGTATAAAAAAGCATTGAACATTAACACTCCAGCCAACGCGTTTCATTCCCACACTGGGAACTTCATCAGGGCGAAGAAAAAAGGAAGAAAAAATCGTTTCAAATTTGTCGTTTTATATTCCTCGTGTAACTGATGACAATTGAGGTGCAATCACCTCTGACATGTATATAAGTATACGTTTTTCAATGTGCCTCTTATCTTGATATTCTCAACCATTAAGCTTGTGATTATCTGAGGCGCAATCCTGTGTATTCCACTAGGACCCAACAATATGGTCTTGAGTATGGTAACTCCTGCCAAGAGATCGCTTCCACTTCTGTTTGCAAAGGAACAATTTTATAGTCAACTCTGCAATAAGAAGGATACAATGAGGAGAATCATCAGCTTTTTCTATAAGAAAAATGTCCCAACAAGATGTGATCTGGACAAAGGCATACCAGAATGCTTTGACACCTTGAAGGAGGCCATGTGCACAGCACCAGTGCTCACGGCACCTGACTTATCCAAAGAATTAATTGTGCCAACAGACGCATCTGAGCATGGCATTGGGGCTGTGCTCTCACAGCTGGCCAATGAGGGCCTGGACCAGCATGTAGCCTTCATCAGTAGGAGTTTACTTTCCAGAAAACAGAGGTTGAGTGCTATAGAAAGGGAAGCATTTACAGTGGTCTGGGCACTAAGAAGTTTAGACCATACTTGTCTGGGACTCACTTCAGGATTCGGACAGACCACAGACCTCTCAGATGGTTGATGCTGATGAGGGGTGAGAATCCCAAACTGTTTAGGTGTTCATCCCTCAACAGGGAATGGACGTTATGGTGGAACATCACCCTGGGACTGACCACGCCAATGCTGATGTCCTTTCGATGTTTTTGAATGAATGAATGAATAAATGAACGAACTAACTAGTGAACCTGCAGTACTCACTATACCACCCTCTAAAGTAGCATTGTAAACCTATCGCAGGCCTGCTACTGTAGTCTGTAGTGCAATTATAAATTGTCATTTTGACCTGGCAAGGTAAACCTTTGCCAGGCCTAAACATTCCTTTTTAAAACCTATAAATCACCCCTAAGGTAGACCCTAAAGGCTCATAGCACAGGATGCACTGTATTTAAAAAGTAGGACACTTTTACCTAAGTTTCGCATGTCCTGGCAGTGAGCAACTCCTCTCATTTTTCAATGTTGTAAGGCCTATCTCTCCAATTGACTAACATTAGCTTACCTTATTACATTTAATAAGTGCTAACTTTGGATTGAAAGCTGGTAGAGATTTCTGTTTACACTCAGGGGCCGAATCCGATTCGGGCTGGAAAACCACCCGACCGACTCGGTACGGGAATATAGTCCGACCGACACGTACCGGCGTTGCCCGACCTGGGAAGTACGATGAAATGCATGTGAATCACGACCGACTCGTACGGAACTCAAGGCGAACGACCGACCCGGACGGAAACAAGCTATCCGGCCGGGAAACCACGCGAATCGAACCGACCGACACGCACCAGGAATCAACCCGAACGAAACGTACCTGCGAACTCCGACCCGCGCAGTACGATGCAATGGGTGCAAAATCAGACCGATTCGCACGGAGCCCAAGCCGTACGACCGACACGCATACAAAAGCCAGCTGAACAAACACAATACTCCGCGACCGGCGCGTACGCCGCATATGAAACTGAGCTGAAACACAGCGGGAACGACTCGGAGAGGCGCGCACGAGACAACTGCAACGTCCTACTCGGTCAGAAGAACGTCTCCTACATGCACAATAATTACAAATGAAAAAATACAAAAAAGAGGGCCAAACAAGCAATGACAAAGCCAATAAATACAGGGGTGGAAAAAAATGGAACAAGGACACACCCCCAACTCCACCTACATAAAGGCCACAAATCCCTACCATGATCCTTTGCAAATTCCACTGACCTGCCAGCACAGAACACCATCAGACAGCAAACACAGACACACACACAGCTCATCCAACACAAAAGCCACACACCATTAGCACCTCAACAAATAGCACCCTCACACACACCCAGCAAAACCTACACTCACACACCCTCACTTGCACACACACACATCAATCACCACCACCACCCATCACCATGCCCCTAAAGAAGAATCCAAAGTTCCTAGATAGTGAATTGGAAGTCATGGTAGACGAGATCCTGAGGGTAGAGCCACAGTTGTTTGGCACATTGGTCCAACAGACCCCATGGCACAGAAAACCAAGATGTGGGCGAGGATCGTCGACAGGATCAACGCACAATCACCATGTTTGCGCACAAAGGAAGACATCCAGAACAGGTGGTATGATGTGCGCAGGAGGGTCAGGGACCTACTGAAGAAGGATTACCTCCTGAGCCAGCACACCGGCAGTGGCCCTCCTGCCAAACCAGTATACCTCAGGCCCTGGGAGGAGAAGGTGCGGGCCATCCTACCACCAGTGAGCGTATATGGACTAACAAACATCCCAGAGCCTGGTGAGTACACAACTAATATACACAATATTGTGTGACAATACACACACATCACTGTCAAGGGGATAGTCAAACCATGCACCCTAGCAAATCAACAGCAACCAAAAGATAATCATCCCAAGATGTGTATGTTAGTCAGATAAACACAATACATGCCATGTCATAGTGATATGTAACTGTGTCATGACATGTACAAACCCAATACCAAATAGAGCTAGGCAGTGGCACAAATTTAACCAACAAACACTGTCAGATATTTAGCCACCACTAGAACACCACCTCACAGGGAAGCTCACAGAAAGGAAGGAATCCTGTGTATGCTGGTGAAGTCAGTGTAGCCAAGAGCATGATGGGACTCGTAGTAACAGATAATGGGCAGCCTCACATTTGGACCATCAACACCACTCTGAACCATGCTCACAACACAGGGAGTGGAAAAGGACTGACAATATGGCTGACACTGGGTACTGCTGTGGGGAGCACAAGGCCCTGCTGGGAACTGTGCACCAACAAACAACAGGACCACACTGTCAGCCATCTTGCCATTGCTGTCACACTCACACACAGTGAAGTCCACTCAAAAGGAAGGAAGTATGGGCATGCTGGGAAGGGGGGTGTAGGCAATAGCATGATGGGAGTTGGAGTCACAGATATTGCTCACCCTCCCAATTGGCCCATCAACACCACTCTGAACCATGCTCACATCACAGGGAGTGGATAACGACTGACAAGATGGCTGACACTGGGTACTGCTGTGGGGAGCACAAGGCCCTGCTGGGAACTGTGCACCAACAAACAGCAGAACACCACTGCCTGACATCCTGAAAGCCAACTTGCACTCCCTGCAATGCAAGCACGTTGCATGGTGGGATATCTGGCTGGGTGGGAAGGAGGACTGACAGCACTGACCATAGTTACAAGCAGCTCTCCTCACACACCCCCTCAACACAAACTCCACATAACCCACCTGGGAGAATGCAATGCCTCACACACCAAATGAAGATCCCACAAAGAACCACCACCCTGGGTAATGCTGTGTGAAGCACAGGGACACTCTTGGGACTTGTAGCCAAACAAACGCAAGGACAACACTGTCAGCCTTCCTGTCAGCACAGGCACACTACCCCACAGGGAAGCAGAGTCAAAAGGAAGGAAGTACGGGCATGCGGGGAAGGGGGTGTAGGCAATAGCATGATGGGAGTTGTAGTCACAGATATTGCTCACCCTCACAATCGGCCCATCAACACCACTCTGAACCATGCTCACATCACAGGGAGTGGATAAGGACTGACAAGATGGCTGACACTGGGTACTGCTGTGGGAGCACAAGGCCCTGCTGGGAACTGTGCACCAACAAACAGCAGAACACCACTGCCTGACATCCTGAAAGCCAACTTGCACTCCCTGCAATGCAAGCACGTTGCATGGTGGGATATCTGGCTGGGTGGGAAGGAGGACTGACAGCACTGACCATAGTTACAAGCAGCTCTCCTCACACACCCCCTCAACACAAACTCCACATAACCCACCTGGGAGAATACAATGCCTCACACACCAAATGAAGATCCCACAAAGAACCACCACCCTGGGTAATGCTGTGTGAAGCACAGGGACACTCTTGGTACTTGTAGCCAAACAAACGCAAGGACAACACTGTCAGCCTTCCTGTCAGCACAGGCACACTACCCCACAGGGAAGCAGAGTCAAAAGGAAGGAAGTACGGGCATGCTGGGAAGGGGGGTGTAGGCAATAGCATGATGGGAGTTGTAGACACAGATATTGTTCACCCTCACAATTGGCCCATCAACACCACTCTGAACCATGCTCACATCACAGGGAGTGGATAAGGACTGACAAGATGGCTGACACTGGGTACTGCTGTGGGGAGCACAAGGCCCTGCTGGGAACTGTGCACCAACAAACAGCAGAACACCACTGAATGACATCCTGAGAGTCAACCTGAACCCACTGCAAGGGTGGCATGCTTCATGGTGGGATAACTGGGCTAGGTGGAGAAGGATGGCCGGATGTCCACCAAATACAACCAATGCTGGCCATGCACACACCTCAACATTCACATTGAAATGCCCCAGGTATGCAGGACAACGTGCTACACCAATATCAACCTCTTACTGTGACAACTTAGGACAATGCAATGTACATGCCCGCATCCAGAGGTACAGTCACAACTGTCAGGTGTGTGAACCATCGATGCCTGTAGAAACATAACATACAATGTGTGTCTCTTCCAAATACAGGTGATGATGATGGGGACACAGCAGCAGGCGAG
>CAWUFW010030076.1:0-17893 GCA_963921515.1 Calotriton arnoldi
TGTGTACTTTCATCAACTTGTGAAGGATCTCCAGGAGAAGATCGTCGACCTCGCATCAGACGCCGTCGCATCGCCAGGGAAGCGTGTCGCAGGGCCTGTCGCGGCTCCAAAGACTCATCGCAATCGCCGCACGGCCGTCGGGCGTGCACGCATCACCTCTTCGTTGTCGCAACCTCAAGAAGACGCCACTTTGTTTCTTTTGCACCAGATCTTCAACGCATCACCGTCCTTGCGTGTAAGGGACTACCGCATCACCTTCCCTGTAACACTTTTCGTTGCCCTGCGTTACGCATCTTAAGGTACATTGAACTCAAAGTGTCGCATTGCTATTTTAAGAGACTCAAGCTAATTCTACCACCTTTAAAGTACATTATTGTGGATTAATTTTGTCGTTTATGGTCTTGTGGTAAATCTATATAAAAGATACTTATTTTTATAATACAACCTGTGTGGTGTCCATTTTTAGTGTTGTCACTGGATTACTGTATGTGTTCACAAATGCTTTACACACTGCCTCTGAACTAAGCCTGGCTGCTCGTGCCAAGCTACCAAGGGGGTGAGCAGGGGTTATTTCAGGAGTGTACCCCCTTACCCTGACTAGAAGCAAGGGTCCCTATTTGGACAAAGGTACCTACCTCTGCCAACTAGAGACCCCCAGTTCTAACAGTTACCAACATTATGGTCATCATTTTCTGCACAAATCTATTTCATCTAGAAATGTGTTTTAGTACC
Organism: Calotriton arnoldi; assembly: GCA_963921515.1. Classification (NCBI taxonomy): domain Eukaryota; kingdom Metazoa; phylum Chordata; class Amphibia; order Caudata; family Salamandridae; genus Calotriton; species Calotriton arnoldi. The sequence continues at coordinate 733 of CAWUFW010030076.1, forward strand.
ATCAGTGGGAACATTGCCCAACACCACCAAGAGGTAGTTTGCATACATTTGCACAGAAATGTTCATATTTTCCAGGTTTTAACACCACTGACACAACCTCATATTATTATAAGCTTAGACCAACATCAGCACTGAAAATTATGTTGATAAATACCAAACAAATTTACTCTGCTTCCTTTATGGCCCAACTGTCTGAACAGGGTTTTGACCTATGGAAGGACACAATAGACTTAAAATCAGTCTGGGGTTCTAGGGACTCGCAAGTCCAGGGAACAGAAGCACTATTTAGAGCATGCCTCATTCCACAGCAGATGATATTTCTAAACGAAACTGTGCAACAGACATCCTGTCTTCGATTAGCCAAGGTCAAGGACCTGAACACACCTCGATTTCCAACACCATCACAAATGGGAGGGTGTCAAAATTCAACTTCACAGGAAGGGGCAACAGTAGATGACATTTTAAAGTACAATAGATCAGACCCACATTGGGAAAAATGGGTGGTTTGGCCGTTAGACACAAACATATGTCATAAACGATTCTTGGGTATTTCCAAAGGGTATAGTATCCACAGGCCAGACCCACGTTATGTACAAAGAGAACATCCAGGGGTAGTGACATCCTACAGTGTTGGGAAGTTGTGCCTTGAGTGGCTAGAAACCTCAACACTAACAGAAGTGAAACAACACTTAGCCTTACTCTCACAAGACATGGATCTTAGGGATTTTTTACAAGGTCCCAGGAAACAACGTCAGAAACGTTTCATATATGCTAGCATCTATGCTGCCTATAATGAAGAGTGGAAAATATCACAACAAGAGGCCGCAAAGAGAATACGGGAAATAGACCAACATTGTGTCTTCTGCAATAGATATCCTAGAACAAGATTTGGCCATACTGCAACACGGGCAATCTCAATTACGTTCTATCGTGTAATTGAGCTGGACGCTGCAATCTTTGCGCGCAGGCTTTGTGCCTTGGCGTTTTATAAACAAGACGTCTCGGGTTTCTGAATATAATCTAACAGATAAACAGGTTGAAATGGCACAAAGGGGAGCTAAATATACAATGTTGCGTATTGAAAAACTGGACTGAGTACCATTTACAGTAGCGGAAGCTCCGTCTACTGAATGGCTGATCCATGGCCACATAACTCTACCGGTCACCACTTTTCAGTTCCAATATTGCCATGAACAACGGCAGGCAGGCAAATATGAAAAATTGGGTAGGGCATACATTAAGGAATCCTGGGATTTACCATATAGATTTCGATGCCAGAGTGGGGATCGAGAAGTGTTTCTAAGTGGTACAAACTGCAAGAGCGCTTTGAGCAGTTCTCTCATGTGCCGGGACATTACATTGCATGGAGCATGTAATGGTTCGATAGCAAACTTGTCCTGCCACATGAAAGGGACTCCAGCTGCCGTGATCAAACCGGTATTCGAGCTGCTCTCAAATGGAAGTTACTTGATGCTGAACGATCAAGGTTGCTGTGGTATGCTTCCGGGCATTGCCTATCTGGTCACTGTGAACTCCAGGGTTACTTGCTGTATGCAAGTATTGTTCCCCCGACAAGTACAGTCAGGGAGGCGCCGTTATGGCCTTCGTTGAATGTTTCCTTTATACAATTTGATACTTTGAGCAGACTGAAAGCCATGCTTTTAGAGCAAACTGTACCCTTAACCTCCGCCCGAGAGACTTTTGATCTTCAAGTCGCTAGGACCTCGAGTGAGATACAGGCACTTATATGTACAAACTGCCCCTTTCATTTCATAGAAATGGTGGGTCGTATCTTTAATATGTCTGATACGAGCGGTATTGTACACTTATTTAAGACCATAGGGTCAGGACTTCTTAGCACCTTTCAGACAATCCTCGGAGTAATCCCAAACTTTATACACTCCGTATTTGGAAGCATTTTTAGAGGTCTACTTCTGATCCTGCTATCAATAGCGGGAGTCCTGATTGTCATTTACCTACTACGCAATGGATGGCCCAATTACCAACGAGATGGCAAAAGCGCTCCTGGAGCGCAAATACCGTGAACGCATGGTACAACATCTGGGCATGCCTCGCCTAAGGGAACTAAGCGCTTCTTGGTTCCTATCGTTTAGACCAGTCTGGATGGACTGCATCTTACCTGTTGTTCGATGCCTGTTTTGCAGTGAAGAATGCGTGTTGGATCTCTGTCTGACACTCGCAACGGACACGCCTGCAGACTTGAATACCAGGCTGGAACCCTTGAGGTCTCATGCTCGGCAATGTCCCCAGTGTATTCCTATACTAACGACCGCATCCCTTGAGAAACCGCAGGTGCCTTTTACAACTGGAGTGGGTTTTAGCTCCACCACTTGCACCACTGACACCCAGGTATCGACTACAGCACCGGCTGCCTCTACACCAATTGTTGGCAGTACTGAATATCATCTGTGCTCCATTGATGTACTTTGCGAGGTGTTACAAGGACCGTCCCCTGAAGCAGGAAGCAGCGATAATGTTGCGTCTCCCAGCCAGGAAATTTAATCTATACTTGGCTCATCGTGTGCTGGGAAAGAATTCGGATTCTCCTTTCTTCAAAACTTAACTAAATTTGGAACATTTCCTACAAATTGACACTTTCTCACTGAAAAGCATGACCTTTTTGACGCTTGTAGAAATTCAACTTTTATAAATGACCTCAATTAGGACTGTGGTGTGAGGGACAATTTGAACACATTAAATTAGTAAGATAATTATTTGCTTCCCCCTTTTTCTCGTTTTTAACTGTTTTTAAGCAATCTTAACGTTTTTAAATATTTTAAATGGCTCCCTAAAAATGTTATGCACTGACACCTAGTAAAATGAGTGGTTAACTTGCATATTGTCATTATTGACTATTCGGAAGAGGAGTGGGTGTTATGTTTCATATAGGTAACCTAATATAGGCCCAGGTAACATCATACCCCTTCACCTACATCACCTCCCCTACATTAAACAGTAACGAGCCTTTTAAGGATTGAACGCCTTTTATGGACTGGAACCTTTTACCTAGTTCTAGGCCTGGGTGCAGAAGGAGGGTTTTCCCTGAACAATAGTGTTCTATGACTTCATCTTTAGATAACACAGTATGAATAAATATTCATAAGGCTACTTGGAAACCAGGCAGGGGCTATACACCACCTTCCTAATATCTACGTACAAGGTTCATCACACACGTCATCCTCATACCAAACAATGACTAACACAAGAACAAGGGACAAAGGGACTCTATATGCTTGCTAGCAGTAGTGAGAGGGAACCGAGACTTCCAGGCCGACACACTGACCAGAGACGCTGAGGCTCCTGCATGCAGACGCTCCAGCTGACAGTGGTCTGAACATCCCTTGCGGGGTGTCCAGCTCGAGACCAGGAGAGGCTCCTACATTCTCACAATTCAGGTAATGGGGTTCGACTAAATCCTAGAGGGATTCTTGGCTTCACACCTACTCACATGCTAGGTACATTTAGGTAAATCTAGATAGGCATCGTAGGAGTACGCGCTTTCTTTTACCAATGCATTTTATATTCATGTATTTATTCATGCTTATTGCAAAATGCTAGAGCTGTACTATCCATTTATATTCATAGTACTGTTACTCATATATCTCTGCTACTGTCTAATGGTTGTTGCAGCTCATATATTCTACACGAGAATAACAACTGTTCAATAAACCTTTTATTGAAACGCCCAGACTGTTTATTCTGTGTATCTCTGAGACAGGATAAGTAAGCACGAGTGACTGAGCGAAAAGTAGTACATTGTTTCCACGATCTTGAGGGATCAGGGTTGTCATGTTCTAAGGTTGCCAGAAACTGTTCTCTCCCCTAAGATGAGCGGCGCAGAATGATATGGCGTAGAGGGAGGGGTGAGGTCATAGGTCATGAAGGATGCATTGCTGACGCACCAGCAAGACCAGAGTGAGGTGCCACGCAGAGTGATTGTGGCAAGAAAAGAGGCAATTACACTAGTTGACTAGTTACGCAACATGCACGCTTCTGGCTCTAAGTTAACATCACGAACAGCAAGGAGGGTGACATTTTTAAGCATAAAAAGGCAAATAGCATAAATATTTGTGGTGGAATGTTACAGGGTGGGATGCTCTGCATAGCGCAAAATATGATTTAACATTAATCTACAGTTTTGGCACAATATGAGCTAAAGAATCTTGGCGCACTTGAACTATAGGTTATGAAATATTTTCTATCCAGCAGTTAAAACATCACCCAAGGGAATGGCGTCTTATTATAAACTAATTTGCTAATGGAAAGCCACATAGCTCGAGCAGGCATTCCCAGGATTTTGTGCAAGTGAATGTTTACGTACGCCTGCAGATAAAACAAAATAGTTTCATGGCAAATACAAGCCACAGACCTTTGGGCTGTGACGTACCCAGGAAATGAATTTAAAAGGCAAATAAACAAGCAAACGCACTGGCTTTCTACTGGAGGACAAAAGGGTCTTAGCAAGGCGAGCTGATTCCTGGCAATTATAAACAGCTCACTCTCTCTGTGCCCACAGTCCTATTTGTCAGCGTGTTATTCACATTTTATAAAAAGAAAGTTTCTTCGGTATCGTTTCAGTGCCATGCCTTCACTGGTCTGCGTACCATAATGGCTCCACTAGTGCACGGAGGCTGTGTGCAAGGCAAATGATCTCTAATACACATTACGTGCATTTGTTCAAAACGCCTGTCCGATTAAAGAGTAGGGGTGAGCGACAAGGGCAAACTCTGCCATTCTGCGGAATCAGAGTTTTTTTGACGAACTCCGTGCTCCCAGCAGAACGCAGAGTTGGCAAAACCCCGCAAACTCAGCTGGCAGAGCCGAGTTTACCGCCCATCCCTACATGAAATCACATAACACAAATGATGTCATATATAATCTTGCAATCACACCGGCTTTCGCCTTTCATGTTGTGGTATGACACACATATCCTCTGACAAGTTTCCTCCCATGGAGACAGCACTCCCTCCTCCCACTGGAGAATATTTTGCCACTCTGCTAAGATACCAGATTCTTTGTTCATTAGTTTTCACTGCATTCTTAAATAATTGTATTCGTCTAAATGGTTGACTAAATTTGAAAGTCTTTCCATCATCTTTTCTTGGAGATTTGTTTTTAAACCAATCCCCAACACGCACCCCAGTCACTTTGACTGCTTTACAATTGTCATACAGGTCCTTCGCTTACAACTTTTTTTTCTCTTCCCATTCTCTCCACCCTTCTCACTCTGCCAACTTGATCATCCACCTCCTTGCGTTTAAGATTCACCCATCCAGGAACCATCCCACTATTAGGGATTCTTCCTCTAAACAACTGAAACGGTGATACACCTGTGGTGGAGTGAGGTGGAAGGCGTTATTCTCTTACTTTTCTTCTCATACCATCTTCCCAACTCACTCCACACACCAAGGATTACTGTAAATTTTCCTTTAAAACCTTAATAAAGCGTTCCACAACACCTTTCATTTCTGGGTGATAGAGTGCTGCTTTCTTGTGCTTAATCCTTCTCATTCGCATGAATTTCTCTAAAATTTCTGAGGTAAGTTGAACCCCATTATCCGTGAGAATGGTGGATGAAAAACTTTCTCTTTCAAACAATTCTTCCAAAATGCAAATGACATCTTTAGATTATACAGAGTTCACTACTTTAATTTCTGGCCAGTGTGAGAACATATCTATGCACACAAGAACACACCTATCACAGGTTTTCACTCTTACAGGCCCAAGGATGTCAAATGCAATATCCACCTTTTGAGCCTGCAGTTTGCTCTCTTAACACCATGGACTGTGTCCCGCATTTTAATACTTAGTCACTTCACAACACTCAGCACAATTTCTTACTTCTCTTTAAACTGCCAAGTCCATTACTGGCCACCAGTATCCTTCCCTAACTCTTTCCATTGTCTTAGATAAGCCCATATGACTTGCATGGGTGCTATAAAGTAGTTTTTGCCTAACTTTTCAGGTGGTACTAATTTGCTACCTCTTAGCAACAACCCATACATCACCCTCAATTCATTTCTCACCTGTCAAAATAAATCCAGAAACATCATCACCACCCTTGTTTCTGTTGACTCAACCATAAGTCATCATCTTAATGACCTACTTACTGTATGCACTCATCCTCCTGAAGTTCCTTCTTCCACGCATCTTCTTGTATGACTCCATTTGTAATCAAACAGACATTCACTTCTTCATCAAACTCTTTACCTCCAAAACATTAATCTGAGAGATAATTATCTCCTTCCTGCCTCAGACACATACTTGAAAGACAATATGCTTGCCAGTTGCCAGTTCAAACTCAAACTCCTGAAGTGCAACCACCCACTTACGAAAACAATTGGAAATCTGGACTATACCTTTCTTTGAAGAGACCTCTTTGAGCAGCTTGTGGTCTGTCTTGTTTTGAAATTTACGCTCCAAAGAAACTTCCATAGTTTCCTTACTGCCCAGAAAACACCTTGGGCGTCCTTCTTAATAACTGAATAATTGGTTTCAGCACCTCTGAAACCATGTGACAGAAACCAAATAGTTCAATGCACACCCCCAGATATTTGCATTAAGATGGCTCCTAAATCTTTGGAGCTGGCATCAGTCATGGCCTCATCTTTCATGTCAAAATTTCCCAGACCCACAGCATTTTCCAAACTAATTTCACATTGTCAATGTCCCACACCATACAATCTCCTTGCCCTTTTTTAGCAGCACTCTCATACATTCAGTCCTTTCCACAAACTTGGGAATTAACTTATTTAAAAAATCTGCTGTTTCCAGAAATTATACCAACTTCTCTTTAGACCGTTATCAAATGTTCCAAGTACTCTATTTCTGAAACATTAAACTTGCATTTTTCCAAAGTCAAACCACTTTTCTGCAATCTCACCAAAACGTCACATAGCCTCCCATTAAGTTCACCTATGTTAGATTCAATTACCAGCACATCGTCCTGATACACTCTGACCCCTTCTACTCCCTTTAACAATCTTTTCGTAGCTCTCTGAAAAACAAAAGCCACAGGTATTAGTCCCAATTGGTATCCTTAAAAACTTAAATGTGCCAAAGGGAGTAAGAAAAGTTGTTAAATCTTGTGAGGCTGGATCAAGTGAAATCTGATGGTATGCTGAACTCAAATCCTAAGACAACATTTTTTGGCACCGTTAAGAAACTCAACATTTCATTGATATTTGACAGGGGGTAGTAGTCCACCACCACAGACTTGTTGAGTTCTCTCAAGTCCACACAGAATCTAGCCTCACCATTGGCTTTGCGTGCCATCACAACAGGTGCAAGCCATTTAGAGGCATCTACTATTTGTATAATGAAATTGTTTATCAACTTATTAAATGCATTCCTCATACTTTCCTTGACAGACAAAGATACATTCCTAACTTTGACAATCTTTGTTTGGGCATCTGCCTTGAGTTTGATTACATGCATGGCATTTTTGAGACAACCCAAGTCACCTTTTATATACTTTGTGAAACTCATTCAGTAATCCATCACAGCCATCTGAGATAGCTCTAATCATTGGTATATCTCTCACACTGACTGCAGGATTTTCATTGTGATCAAGATACACATAAAGATCTTGTTGGTGGAACCAGTTTATAAGGGAATCACCTTTAACTTAAACATACATTTTCCCTGGTCTGATACGGTTCTTGAACTCAGTGGCCCCCAAAAGTATCCGAATAACTTGATAGGCTCACCCCCATATCCTCTAAGTCTGATATCCGGCTTCATCAGCTTTACCTTTCTTTTTAGTTTTTGTTCATATAAAACCTTGGGTATCAAAGTTATTATGGCACCAAAGTCAAATGAAATTTTTACCGATTCACCATTAATCTGTACAGTCTCAAGGGGCCCTACAGATGTGCATTCTTTAAATTGTAAAACTACTACTTCATCTATTATAGCATCATTATCGTCCTCACAGTCTATCTCTCTGACTTGTGGATGATTTGCAGAACTCTGAGAAATGACTCTTGCCGTAATTTGTACATATTGTTTTCCAGCATGGGACTCCTTGTAATTTGCTATGTGGCCCACATTACCACATCAAAAACACCTACCCAAAAATGACTTAACAGCCTTGCTGTGTGTGTTACTTTACTAGCCAATGTCTTATCTTGTGTTGTGTTGCCAGCATTTGCCTTATCGTGTACCAGCTGAACCACTGCCTCTTCACTTTTAGTTACTCGTCATAAGTCATTGCGAACGATCTCTACACGTGCCTTTGAATGTTTGTGAGTCTTTGCCTTAGTTAAAATTTCCTGCAAAGAAGGATTATCCTTTAGCCACATAGACTCATCAGCTTTTTCCAATGTACAACCTAACATAAACTGATCCCTTAGTTGCTCTTCATTGGATCCACCAAATCCACAGGTGGAGGCTAACCTGCCGAACTCAGTTATGTATTGCTCAACTGTTTCCCCCTGATGTAGCATCCTCTTCCCAAGGTGATAGCGTTCAAGAATTGTGCTTACCTTAGGAAGATAATGCAAGTCAAGTTTCTTGAGACATATTTCGTATTTGTTCAGACTTGCTTCATCACCTTCTAGCACGTCAGGCAGATGCTCAAATACATCTTGCCCTTCAGGACCAGGACAGTGCAGCAATAACAACATCCTTCTTTCAGCACTAAATGAAGTGCCACACACTCTTGCATAATGCATTAATACATTCTTCCATTTAATCCATGAAATGGGTGGATCACAAGGTACTAGCAGAAACAACGGTGGAGCAGTAACTTTCTGCATGACTCAAGATTCCCTTTCTGTGGTAATTATATACTACCTACACATTGAGGAATGCTTCACAGTTAATGAACACCAATGAAAGGTAAGGGGGATGATCACCAATAAAGAGCAAGTAAATACTAGCAAGGTGACGCAAACACATTAAACAAAAAATGTGCATGAATGTTACTTCATAACTATTAATATAACCAATCAAAAAGAGCTAGTCTGCATGGCTCAATGAAAGAGATCAATATCTTCGTTTCACAAGCTCTTACAGCTCTAACATGCTGGCATTTTTGGACCTTCTTATAACAGCTGAAGGGGGTACATTGAACACGAAAACATACTACAAACCGACAGCGAGGAACTCACTCCTTCGGTTTGAAAGTTTTCACCCCAGGACACTTAGAGAACATCTCCCATTCGGACAATTTGTCCGGATCCGCAGGAACTGTAGTCAGACCAGAGATTATAAAGAACAATCAATCACCTTTGCATCTAAACTACAGGAACGCGGTTACCCCAAGAAAATTATCCAGAAAACAATGAAACGCGCTTACAATCAAAATCGCGAAGCACTTCTGGAAGACATCACCCGGGAATCATCTAACCCACCCATGACATGTGTAACTACCTATAATGTTGCCTCTAACAAAGTATCCAACATAATTCGAAAAAATTGCCGAATCATCAACTCAGGCACTAGGAGTTGGGATCTCCCTCTTTTTGCCTACAAAAGGAACAGTAGCCTGAGGGACCACCTAGTATCAACACGCCCCAGGACACAACAAAAATCTACCTCCAACACTGTCCTAACAGCATGGGGTCTCCCCAGAATAACTGGACACTACCCCTGTAATAACTGTAGTGTGTGCCACTTAACTCGAACAACCAAGACACTGTCACTGGAGCCTGGCAAAACCTGGACGCAACAACAACACACTAATTGCAATTCCACAAACGTAGTGTACCTTATTGAATGCCCATGTGGCATGCGCTACGTGGGCATGACCACCCGCAAAGTACGGACACGTATTGTGGAACATCGTAGCACCATACGGTGTAAGAAAAATATCAGCCGCCTCACTGACCACTACCTCCAACAAGGACATACACCAAATGATATGTCATGGACAGTAATTGAACAGTTTGATCAGATGAAATATAACAATGAAAAGTCTTTACTATCAAAGGAGCAACGATGGATCTATCATTTGTCCACTCAACTGCACGGACTCAATGATTCTATTCCGTGGCATAGCCTGAATTGTTAAATAGACAGGCCGTCTCACATGGGTGGTCTCTGACCATGCCACCCGGACTTGCCTGTCATCGCCATTTATTACTCTCCAGTAGCAACCAACAGGTCTCCGGCAGTAACTCTGCATAAATAGTACTGATGATCTTTCATACATTCACACATTTTGCTTTATTACCGACCTTGACTGTACATGAGCTCCACTTAGTGGCTACAGTTTGACTCTAAGAATTCTATTGATGGAACTGTCTGTAAATTCTTTTCAGTAATCCTTCCAGTATTCCTTTTGATAGACACTGTAGCGTTAGTCCCTCATAGACAGCGTTACACTCCTTCATTACCATGGCAATCACATGACATGAAATACCGAAGGCTAACGCTAGCTTCCTTCCGCGCCTCCCGCCCACTTTTAATTTAATTATTTCAACTATTTCGTCATCTTAGCGGGCGGGACGCACAGACCACGTCTGTTCTCTGTTTCCTTCCCCCCCCCTTTTTTTCGCCTAATAGACGCTACTCTCTCTTCAGAATTGATTACATGCACCGGGCCAGGTCTGAGAGACGCTACTCTCCGCTCGCACAGATTGAATGCACCGGGCCAGGTCTGAGAGGTATTTATGACCCCCGCGAACCCGGCATCATTATCGCCGGAGTTCCGCAGCAGCAACAACAGGTTGAGAGGAGGGTCCTGGGCTAATATGCAGTAAGTCGATCTACAGGCACCACTATGCCACAACTGATCGGGTAAGACCTTCTTTTTCAGCAACCAGTTAATGGCCCTTGTGCCATTCATTTTTCTTTTTCTGCCCTAAGGAACCAGCACCCCTGCCGGATACTCATGGGGCATTTACAGCAAATCGCTATCGTGAGAACTTAGTCATATTTTCTCTCTTCTCACCTATCTGTAAATCCGATATTATTGCCACTCACTTTTATCGCATATATCGGTCTCTTTCACTATATATAATCACCCCGCCGTTATTCCCGCAAATCGCACGAACGGCTTGATTATCAAAACATTACGTGATGATGCATAATCTGCTAACTGTTCATTCTGTATGTTTGTCTGTGTTTATGTGTTGTATGTCATAAATGTAGTAATGCTCTGAGAGGGAGGCTTCACCCCCTCTCACATATAGTGCACCTTAGCGTGTGCAACACATTTTTACCTAGGACACAACTCAGTCGACTAGGCACCTTCTTTGCACTTCACTATAGGTCCTGAGGAAAGCCAGTTTACATAATAAGGCCTGGCTGAAACATGTAGACCACTCACTGGATGCAGGAGAATCATAAATAACACTCCATTAACATCCTACGCCTTGTTTTTATTACTGCCAGGGCCCAAACATTAAAGTAAAACCTTCAGGGATCGGGACCACTGGACAGTTTTTTAACCTATCACATATCACGTCACCCACACTGCACACTCAGTAATACACCTGCTCCGCTGTAATTCAGGCGTTGTAGCACACCCGGGGCACATTCTGTGTCATCGGGTGGGCCCGATGATGAAGCATGCCACCAACTAGGTTGGTGGGTGAGGGCTTTATAAAAAGAAACGAGACTTTTCTTTAAAATAGACATCATCAAACATACACCCCAGTGACATTTATCACGTCTATGCAGACTAGCTCTTTTTGATTGGTTATACGACTCTAGGGGATCAGAACTAGTACTCTTATCATCACTCTCTCTTTTGATATATATAACTTCATAACTATTGTCACTTTCCTTGCAGCTTCACGACTTCCCAGTACCTAGTAGCAGGAATGTGTGTGTATCACAGTAGGCTATGACCACAGCAATGTGCATGTTTATGCAATCTGCCCATTAAGGATCTCCTTATGTGTGTCACCGAAGCGCACATCGTTACCAGCGTGTGTGCGTATCACAGAGATTGACGCACACTAGTTGATTTAAATGTGTGTGTGTATCACAGCAGGACACGCGATCTACTTTACAATATATTGGATATGACAGCAGTAAGTTGCCAAAGATACACACTAGTTGATTTAAAAGTGTGTACGTATCATAGTGGGATTCTCCAAAGATGCGCACATAAATGTGTAAATGTGTGCATATCACAGCAAGCAGGGAGTTGCCAGTGACACACAATAGTTTATTTGAAAGTGTGTGCTTATCACAGCAGGACATGCAATCCACTTCACAATATGTTGGACGCGACTCACATTGAAGACAGCCCAAACCAAGATGGCTCCTTCATGTTTGCAAAGCGTACGTAAGCGTCAGCTGAGTGGCGTCAGTACGTGTCCTCCAGCAGCACAACAGGAGCCGTGAGCGATTGCCCGGGGAGAGGCACGCTCGAGGGAATGCTCGGGCCATCAGGAGACTGCAGTTAAGCAGGACACGCACAATTCACAGTCAAGGCTAACAGTAAAAGGTAACAAGAGTTCCCTGAGAAAGGTTTTTAATAACAGTTAAATCGTTCTGTTCTCATTCCCTCATTTAGCCATTATACCACCTTTCAGAGAGTCTGATATTCCTCTGGCCAGTTCAAGACAAAACCGCTCATCACCAATGTTAAGATGTAAGACGTAATCACAGGCAGCATACAATGGAAGTATTGATGTCTTCTTTTCTTAAGTACAGGGAATACAGAGACCCCTTCCACAGATACAGCTGAGGCTCTCTCTTGTTCTCTTCTGCATGCATGAGTCGTTACAAAACCGCTCATCACCAAAGTTAAGATGTAAGAAGCAATCACAGGCAGCATACGATGGAAGTATTGATGTCTTCTTTTCGTAAGTACAGGGAATACAGAGACCCCATCCACAGAAACAGCTGAGTTCGGTGTCTACTCTCCAACTGCCCTTCATACAATTCCATTCCCCACATTCTAGTGATGATGTGTTGGTTACAGATAACACATCATCACATGGTTACAGACACTTGGGTTGCACTTATGAACTGTGACCTCAGTCACAGAATACCACAGCTGCCATGTGTCAACATCATAGTGCAAATGTGTCTGCTTTGTGGTCAGCGTAGATTTGTGCAGCGAGGGATCCCTTCTTGCACAAAAACTATGTTGATAGGCAATTTTCTCTTTGTATGTGTGCTGCAAAACATGCAAAGCAGACAAAACAAGGAGAAATAAAAATATGTCTCCTCGTTATGCCTGACTGAGGGAAGAGTAGGAATTTGGCACAAATCCATGTCTACATTGTAGATATGGATTTGAGTCAAAATTCATTTTTGCATGCCTGTGGATCCCCGTGCACCATCAATGGAACACTTCCTTGACGCAAAGTACTGTAAGGCAGCACTTGTAATACATTGCTTTACTTTGGGTTACAATTAAAGGCAAATTGTAATTTGCATTGCGTTGTAAATACCAACAAAACACTTTGGGGCCGATTCCGATCTCGGTCGGAGGCGCACCCAATACCATTCGGTTGGGAAAAAAGCCATGCGAATGCCTGTTTCCCGACCGATCCGTACATCATTCCGAACGAGTAAGTACGATGCGCACAACAGCATAGAATCCGGCCGAGTAGTACTCACCCAATCCAGGTCCTGTTCTCCGACCGAGGCGAATCCGGAAACGCAGAATCGAGTCGCACGGAAGGGAAAATGCAGCCCCGTCCGGCCGAACAAGTACGATGCGCTTTCCGTACGCGCCGAACCCGTCGCTACGTCCGGCACGTCAAAGCTTCCGGGAGAGGCGCACATAAGCTCCGATTCGCGCCACAACACGATCCACGGCTACGAGGCGAACACGCCAGCGACGAGGACGACGCGAAGCAACGAGAAAGACGAACGACACGAACCAACCATGAATCCCTTCGTCCCGATCCTACCAATATTCTACATTTACTACCGGAACAGGCTCGGACGCGTACGGGCGCAGAAGGTAAGTCAGACACCAACCACAAAAACATACAACACGTACACGACACATCACACACACACAGAGGGATGCAGAATTTACTTACACCAGCAACAGCAGCACCATAGGGGCGGGATGCCCATCACCAATGCCACATATGCACACAGGGGCCTGGATGCGCACCACCACTACCACCCCTACCCAGGGGGCTGGATGCCAACCACTACTACCACCCTTAGCCATGGGGGTGCCAGATGCCCACCACAACTACCACCCTTACCCGGGGGGCTGGATGCCTACCAGTACTACCACCCTTAGCCAGGGGGTGCCAGATGCCCACCACCACTACCACCCTTACCCAGGGGGGCTGGATGCCTACCACTACTACCACCCTTAGCCAGGGGGTGCCAGATGCCCACCACCACTACCACCCTTACCCAGGGGGCTGGATGCCTACCACTACTATCACCCTAAGCCAGGGGGCTGGATGCCTACCACTACTACCACCCTTACCCAGGGGGCTGGATGCCTACCACTACAACCACCCTTAGCCAGGGGGTGCTAGATGCCCATCACTGCTACCACCCTTACCCAGGGGGCTGGATGCCTACCACAACTACCACCCTTACCCAGGGGGCTGGATGCCTACCACTACTACCACCCTTAGCCATGGGGGTGCCAGATGCCCACCACTACTACCACCCTTACCCAGGGGGCTGGATGCCTACCACTACTACCACCCTTAGCCAGGGGGTGCCAGATGCCCACCACCACTACCACCCTTACCCAGGGGGGCTGGATGCCTACCACTACTATCACCCTAAGCCTCGGGGGCTGGATGCCTACCACTACTACCACCCTTAGCCATGGGGGTGCCAGATGCCCACCACTACTACCACCCTTACCCGGGGGGGCTGGATGCCTACCACTACTACCACCCTTACCCAGTGGGGTGCCAGATGCCTACCACCACTACCACCCTTAGCCAGGGGGGCTGGATGCCTACCACTACTACCACCCTTACCCAGGGGGCTGGATGCCTACCACAACTACCACCCTTACCCAGGGGGCTGGATGCCTACCACTACTACCACCCTTAGACATGGGGGTGCCAGATGCCCACCACCACTACCACCCTTACCCAGGGGGCTGGATGCCCACCACTACTACCACCCTTAGCCAGGGGTGCCAGATGCCTACCACTACTACCACCCTTACCCAGGGGGGCTGGATGCCTACCACTACTACCACCCTTAGCCAGGGGGTGCCAGATGCCCACCACTACTACCACCCTTACCCAGGGGGCTGGATGCCTACCACAACTACCACCCTTACCCAGGGGGCTGGATGCCTACCACTACTACCACCCTTAGCCAGGGGGTGCCAGATGCCCACCACCACTACCACCCTTACCCAGGGGGGCTGGATGCCTACCACTACTACCACCCTTAGCCAGGGGGTGCCAGATGCCCACCACCACTACCACCCTTACCCAGGGGGGCTGGATGCCTACCACTTCTATCACCCTAAGCCAGGGGGCTGGATGCCTACCACTACTACCACCCTTACCCAGGGGGCTGGATGCCTACCACTACTACCACCCTTACCCAGGGGGCTGGATGCCTGTCACTACTACCACCTCTACCCATGGGGGCTGGATGCCTACCACCAACACCACCCCCACTCATAGGATGGACAATGCATGACACAACCAGCACACCACAACCTAGGGAATGCAAGAAAAAGACATCCCCCAACACCATGACAAGCGTGTGTAGACTGTGTCAAATGCCTACAACACTGAACATGACTTTGAACATACAATGTGACCCCCTATCACATGTGCCACACATATATGTGTGTGGCCCCCACAATGCAAGCAGGCCATGACCATTGTGGCAATGGGGTCCAAACCCCCATCATCACAGTGACCAAAAGGTAAGTGTGGGGTCCATAGCTGAAGCACATTTTGAACATTGTGGCAATGGGGTCCAAACCCCCATCATCACAGTGACCAAAATGTAAGTGTGGGGTCCATAGCTGAAGCACATTTTGAACATTGTGGCAATGGGGTCCAAACCCCCATCATCACAGTGACCAAAAGGTAAGTGTGGGGTCCATAGCTGAAGCACATTTTGAACATTGTGGCAATGGGGTCCAAACCCCCATCATCACAGTGACCAAAAGGTAAGTGTGGGGTCCATAGCTGAAGCACATTTTGAACATTGTGGCAATGGGGTCCAAACCCCCATCATCACAGTGACCAAAAGGTAAGTGTGGGGTCCATAGCTGAAGCACATTTTGAACATTGTGGCAATGGGGTCCAAACCCCCATCATCACAGTGACCAAAAGGTAAGTGTGGGGTCCATAGCTGAAGCACATTTTGAACATTGTGGCAATGGGGTCCAAACCCCCATCATCACAGTGACCAAAATGTAAGTGTTGACAAAGAAAAAGCTGCAACTGCCAAACTGCATGGATGATTCCTGGTCACAGAACATAAAACACATCAGTGGCAAAGTAGTGCATGTGTCCCATTGCAACATAGATTGGGTGAGGCAAATACTGCAGTGCAAATAAGACATACCTTTGGCCATGTGCAGACAAACAACACCCATGGGGGCTGACACAGTCAACATTCATCAATGACACAATGACAGAAGTGACCATCAGAATGCAGACCCACATATTTGCACCAATGGGCACACAAATGCAGATACCCTGTGGAGACTGTAGATGTGAGGTGAACAGATACCATACCATGGCAGCAATGGGACACACAAACCATGATCATTGTGCTGACTGATGACCTAGGAGTCCCAGGGACAGCAGGGGAAACCCACCAAACAACATACAGCCAATGGCACACCTAAGATATGCCAATGCAGTGGTGCAGATGCACAAACACAAACAGGCAGACCCACACTGCACATCAAACACAACAGGTGAGGGGGTGCCAGTGTCCCCAGGCAACCACACAACACATGAGGAGGCCTGAATACCAATTATACAGATGTGCATACAGTGCCACACAAAGGTAACTCATGGATCCAAATCCCCTATGTGGGCAATCAGGCATTGTCAGATGAGAGGGAGCACAAATCACACATGTCACACAGGCACGTAGGAACAGCAACTGACACAGCAAGACACAGACACACCACAGCACCACC
Organism: Calotriton arnoldi; assembly: GCA_963921515.1. Classification (NCBI taxonomy): domain Eukaryota; kingdom Metazoa; phylum Chordata; class Amphibia; order Caudata; family Salamandridae; genus Calotriton; species Calotriton arnoldi. The sequence goes on from CAWUFW010030076.1 coordinate 17,780, forward strand.
CCCAGGGCCCCCACAATGTGGTGACCCTGGGCTGCATTACAATCCCACTGTGATGACAAAGCTAAATGTCGTTCACACTGTGAACCACAGTAGCAATACGTAACTGAAGCACAC
>CAWUFW010030077.1:0-17893 GCA_963921515.1 Calotriton arnoldi
GTCGATTCCGATTCGGGCCGGAAAAGCACCGACCGACTCGGATCCGGAAAAATACCGACCGACACGTACCAGTGGCGCCCGACACGCCAAGTACGATGCAAGCCGCGATAAATCCGACCGACACGTCAGGAAACTAAGCCGACCGACCGACCCGCTCGGAAAATAGCAATCCGGCCGGAAAAACACGCGAATCCAACCGACCGACACGCACCCGGAACAAATCCGACCGAATCGTACCCGCCAACTCCAACCCGCAAAGTACGATGCAAGGCGCGAAAAACCCGACCGAGTCGGACGGAGGACAAGCCGTACGACCGACACGCATACAAAACCGAGCCGAAGCAACACAATACACCGCGACCGACGCGTACGCAGCATACAAAACTGCACAAACACAGCGTGAACGAAACGGAAAACACCGTACGAGACCAATGCACGGTCCGACTCGGTCACAAGAACGTTTCCAACATACACAAACAGCACAAAGGAAAAATCAACCAAAAAAAGGCCAAACAAGCAATTACCAAGCCAATAAATACTGGGGGGGTGGGGACAGAGAACAAAGACACACCAACAACTCCACCTATATAAAGGACACAAATCACTACCATGAGCCTTTGCAAATGCCATTCCACTGCCAGCACCCAAGAGAAAGCAACCACACACCCACAGCTCATCCCTCACACAAGCCACACACCAGCAGCACACCAACAAATACCTACCTCACATACACCCAGCACAACACACACCCACACACCCTCACCTGCACACCAACACACACAGCACCCACTATCACCACCCATCACCATGCCCCCCAAGAAGAATCCCAAGTTCCTAGATAGTGAATTGGAAGTCATGGTAGACGAGATCCTCAGGGTGGAGCCACAGCTGTTTGGCACTCTGGTCCAACAGACCCCCATGTCGCAGAAAACCAAGATGTGGGAGAGGATCATCAACAGGGTGAACGCCCAATCACCATGTCGGCGCACAAAGACCGACATCCAGAACAGGTGGTATGACGTGCGCAGGAGGGTCCGGGAGCTGCTCAAGAAAGACTACCACCTGAGCCAATACACCGGCAGTGGCCCTCCTGCCAAGCCAGTATACCTCAGGCCCTGGGAGGAGAAGGTGCGGGCCATCCTTCCGCCAGTGAGCGTATATGGACTAGAGGACATCCCAGAGCCTGGTGAGTACACAACAAATGTACACAATAAACTGCCACAAAACACACACATCACTGTCAAGGGGAGAGTCAAACCATGCACTCATAGCAATTACACAGCAACTAGAACAGAATCATCCCAAAATGTGTATGTCAGTCAGATAAACACAACACATGCCATCAAAAAAGTCACATCCAACTGTGCCAACACATGTACAAACACAACCACAACTACAGCTAGGCAGTGGCACAAATAGAACTAACACACACATCCACACATGTAGCCACCACAACAACACCAACACACAGTGAAGACCACTCAAAGGAAGGAATTCTGTGTATGCTGGCCAAGTCAGTGTAGCCAATAGCATCATGGGAGTCGCAGTCACACATATTGCCCCCCCACAACTGTCCCATCAACACCACCCTGAACCATGCTCACATCACAGGGAGTGGAGAAGGACTCACAAGATGGCTGACACTGGCTACTGCTGTGGGGAGCACAAGGCCCTGCTGCCAACTGTGCACCAACAAACAGCAGGACACCACTGACTGACATCCTGAGAGACAACTTACACTCCCTGCAATGCAAGCACGTTCCATGGTGGGATATCCGGCTGGCTGGGTGGGAAGGGGGACTTGCAGCACTGACCATAGTCACCAGCACCTCCCCTCACCCCCCCCCCAACACAAACTCCACAGTACCCACCTGGTAGAATGCAATGCCCTCCATCCTAACACAAGATCCCACAAAGCACCACCACCCTGGGTTATGTTGTGTGAAGCACAGGGACACTCTTGGGACTCTTAGCCAAACAACTGCCAGGACAACACTCCCAGCCATCCTGTCAGCACAGCCAGCCCACCCCACAGGGAAGCAGAGTCAAAAGGAAGGAAGCATGGGCATGCTGGGAAGGGGGTGGAGGCAATAGCATGATGGGAGTCGTAGTCACAGCTCTACATCCCCCACCACATGGCCCAGCAAGCTCACACTCACGCATGCACATCCCACAGAGAGTAGAAAGGCCCATCAAAGATGTCTGACACTGTTGCTGTGTCGTGGGGAGCACAAGGGCATGCTGGGAACTGCACATCAACCAACAGCAGGACACCACTGACTGACATCCTGAGAGACAACTTCCACTCCCTGCAATGCAAGCACGTTCCATGGTGGGATATCCGGCTGGCTGGGTGGGAAGGGGGACTTGCAGCACTGACCATAGTCACCAGCACCTCCCCTCACCCCCCCCCCAACACAAACTCCACAGTACCCACCTGGTAGAATGCAATGCCCTCCATCCTAACACAAGATCCCACAAAGCACTACCACCCTGGGTTATGTTGTGTGAAGCACAGGGACACTCTTGGGACTCTTAGCCAAACAACTGCCAGGACAACACTCCCAGCCATCCTGTCAGCACAGCCAGCCCACCCCACAGGGAAGCAGAGTCAAAAGGAAGGAAGCATGGGCATGCTGGGAAGGGGGTGGAGGCAATAGCATGATGGGAGTCGTAGTCACAGACATTGCTCAGCCTCACAACTGGCCCATCAACACCACCCTGAACCATGCTCACATCACAGGGAGTGGAGAAGGACTCACAAGATGGCTGACACTGGCTACTGCTGCGGGGAGCACAAGGCCCTGCTGCCAACTGTGCACCAACAAACAGCAGGACACCTCTGACTGACATCCTGAGAGACAACTTCCACTCCCTGCAATGCAAGCACGTTCCATGGTGGGATAACTGACTGGGTGGGTGGGTGGGTGGGAAGGAGGTCTGGCTGTCAACCAAACACAATCAATGCAGACCATGTTCACACCCCAGAGAATACATAGAAATGCCCAAATAATGCAGGACAATGTGCCACACCAATATCAACCCCTGACTGTGACGACTTAGGACAATACAATGTACAGGCCCGCACCCCGAGGCACAGTCACAACTGTCAGGTGTGTCAACCACTGATGCCTGCAGAAACATGACATACATTGTTTGTGTCTCCCAAAAACAGGTGATGATAGGGACACAGCAGCAGACGCTGAGGAGTCCCAGTCCCAGGCTCAAGAGGATGCCGAGCTCACTGGCGTCGTACAGCCTCTGTCCTCCTCGGACGATGAAGAACAACCTGGCACATCCGGTGCAAGTCAACATGCTGCACCAGCAGGACCACCAGCTGCAGCACCAGCAGGTCCACCAGCTGCACCCCCTGCACCCACCCCTCCAACGACTGTCACCACGAATACCATCCCTGCCGACATGGACAGAATAAGGAACAACACCAGCGCAGTGACCCTGGACCAACCTGGGGCCATGGACACCACCACCACCACCAACCCCCAAGGTGGACCAGGGTTATCTGTGCGTGCAACTGCACACACTGCACATGTCAGCAGGGGTGGTGGGAGGGGTGGGAGACAGAGGTCGCTGCTTGCAGACGTTGCTGGTGTGCATGAAGACCCACAACTGGTACGCATAGCTGATGCGTACCAGTCCAGCACCGGAGAGCTCAGCCAGGTAGTGGGGCTCCTCAGAGACATCAAACAGCAGCAGGCTGCCCATCATGCCCGCTTGGACTCCCACATGTCCCATGTGGAGTCACACATGTCACGTGTGGACTCCCACATGTCACGTGTGGACTCCCACATGACCCGCGTGGAGTCCAAGTGGGATGTACTACATGAGATGACGGCGGTGCACAGGGACATTTTACAATGCCTCCGCCAGATGAACAGCAACCAGTCCACACCTCCCTGTGTGCCAACAACATCTGGTACCGAACAAACTGCAACTGCCACAGGGAGGGAGGAGGACTCTGGCGGAGAGTCCCCTGCACCGCAGCAGCCTGCACTTGAGGGCCCCCCCAAGAAGAGGGGTCGTCCGAGGAGGGGAAAGTGAGAGGCTGATGGCCAAGCGCAACTCCCAGGAAGCCTGAACCTGTTCTGGATTTTCGCCTTTGTGCACAGACTGTTCACCCTGTTGATGGCAACACTACTCCCACACATTGCATGGGGAGTACAAGTTGGAACAATGTGTCAGACAACTGTGGCCCCGATACTGGGGATCCTGTCTACCTGGACTTTCTATTCATCTAGGAACTTGGGATTGCAAGATTCATGTACAGCACAATCCATCCTATGCACTATTATCACAGATGTATCACAATAAACACAATAATACACCATACTTGCCTCTGTCGTGATTCCAACGTGGGTACTGTTATGGGGATGATGAACAACAAAATTACACTGTGTATGCGAACTGCAACAGCAAGGACAACACAGGCATGTGAGTACAGGCAACGTGACACATATGAGGGAGACACACCACCAGGGCTACACAACACATACACACCTAGGCCATCTGACTCATTGCCTACACTGATGTTGCCAGGGAAGACGGTGCAATGCACAGACACCACACCCATTCCCAGTTGTAGTCAAGTAGCCCACAGGTGCAGTAAGCAAATGGCAGTCAAATGTGTGACCACAGACAACGCACATCACTAAGTGAAGCACAGGTTTATTACACAGTAGCAACATGCCGTAACCACTACAGATGCAAGGTAACCCCACCTGGTAGCGGGCACACAGTCAACAACTGTAGACAGAAGGAAGTCCATGGGTGTGGCGCACATCACCTGTAGGGACACAACAGCTACCAGCCTGGATGTGCAATCACGTTGTCGGTGGACACAGTTGACCAAACGAATCTGAAAGTACCCTGTGAAGGACAGAAATGACACACAGTCAAAAGCAATGGAGTACAGGACAGAACAGCAAAACTCATGCACAATACATGTTACAAGATACCCACCCAGAACCAAGTTAGCATGTCAACACTGTTGGGGAGTACAGCCCACCTGTCACCACACATCGCAACACACATCCAGTCAAGTAGCCCATGGACACACTCCAACAGCACCAGAGCACCACCCACACATCATGCCAACTCACATCATTCACATGACACCTCAGGATACTCACATTCAGCTAAAGAAGTTGGTGATGAGCTGTGTGCGGACATCACCATCACCATCATCATCATCATCGTCACTGGCATCGTGGTCCAGGCCAGGATCCTCCACAGGTGGCGGATGTTGGTCATCGTCATCCTGGATGAGAGGCAACTCCTTCCGCACTGCCAGGTTGTGGAGCATGCAGCAGACGATGATAATCTTGCACACTTTCGCAGGGGCATATGGGAGGGACCCTCCGGTCTTGTCCAGGCAGCGGAAGCGGCTCTTCAGGAGACCAAAGGTCCGCTCAATCACTCTCCTGGTCCGACCATGTGCCTCATTGTAGCGCATCTGGGCAGGTGTCACAGGGTTCCTGAGGGGTGTCAGCAACCACGGCATGTTGGGGTATCCCGAGTCACCTACGGACAGACAAGTGCACATCAGCTGACTTGGAAAAGTGGGCGGAATACTACAGATCAGATCACACACAATGGCACAAAGTCAGTACACACCGACAAGCCAGGCACGCTGGTTCTGCATCTGTGCCATCAACCTGGGGATGCGACTACTCCTCATCACAAAGGCATCGTGTGCTGAACCAGGGAAACGGGCACACACGTGTGTGATGGTCATGTCTGCAAGACACACCACCAGTGCATTGACCGAGTGGTAGTGCTTGCGGTTCCTGTAGGCCTGCTCCTGGGCCTGTGGTGGTACCAAAGCCACATGTGTCCCATCAATGGAGCCAATGACATGCGGCATCCTCCCCAGGGCATAAAAGTCACTCTTCACGTCAGTGAGTCGTCGCAGTCTAGGGAAATAGATGTACCGGTTCAGGAAGAGCAACATTGCCGCCAAGAAATCGCGGAGCACACGGCTGAACATGGTCTGTGACATCCCACCAGCAGACGCCACAGTATGTTGGAAGGTACCGGTGGCAAAGAAGTGTAGGGCTGCCATCACCTTCACCTTGGGGGTCAGCGCTGTAGGATACGGCCGGCCAGGCTGCAAATGTGGGGACAACTGCACTGCCAAATCCTCAATCAGCTGCCTGGTGAAGCGGTACCGTCGGATGCTGTCCCGTTCCACCATCGTTGCCAGGTCTGGGAATGGCCGATGGACAGCAGGAGCCCTGCAGTGCAGAGGAGAAGTAAGCAAGATCGTCAGTCACCCCACATATGCGGCATTGAACACACTCAAGATCCCAACATACATCATCATGAGGCACAACTACATGAAGTGTGCAGTACCGGAACGACATTTATGGTACATACATGGCCAACATCTGTCAACACGGTCCTACAGGTGGCATCAATTTGTCCCAGGTTGGCCCATTGGATATCATGATGCTGTGTCACAGTCACCCCCCAGTGACATGTGAGGACAGATGTGCCCCAGGCACCACAGCTCAACGACAGGCACATTCCCAGGGACCCTGTAATGCCACATGGACACTGGCATCACCTGGAGTATCATGTGTACACCACAACAAAACAAACATGACCCCCACAGGTAGTGGCCACACTTGCCATGGCAGGAGAGCCATGGACGTCTGTGACACACACGCACAACATCAGAGTCCATGCACACACAACGTGGATGTGGAGACTGTCTCCCATTGTGCACATGAAATCAGAGACATTGTAAACACTACATGCACAAAGACTGTGGAGGGCCATCACTATTGTGCCACTGGGACACCCTGGCTCAAACATACCGTCCCACATGGGACTCACGGGGTATGTGACATGACATACACAAACACCACTGTGAAATGTGACCATGGCACATGCACAGATATGAACAGTTGCACATCACAGTGGTCACGTACACGTAACACCCAGGATCCTGTCCCCATTAACACGTGCACAGCCTGGGGGTGGCTGCCCACAGGTGACACCCACAGGACAACATGTACACCAACATACACACAATAGGAAATGCAGCCTTACATGCCTTATGATAAGGTTTGGACAGGCTGTCGTGATGTAGGTGTGCCCCTCACTCCCTGGGAGCTATCTGTGGCTGGCATATGTCCATCTGAGACAGGCATGCTGACATATGCCAGTCACATGTACAGTGATGCGTTGAACAGCAATGGACCGATCGGTGCCTCCGGCCGGCCCATTGCATTCAATGTGTGCGGGTACGCGTTGTACCCCTGTGCGCGTTGTACTGCAATGGACCGATCGGTGCCTCCGGCCGGCCCATTGCATTCAATGTGTGCGGGTACGCGTTGTACCCCTGTGCGCGTTGTACTGCAATGGACCGATCGGTGCCTCCGGCCGGCCCATTGCATTCAATGTGTGCGGGTACGCGTTGTACCCCTGTGCGCGTTGTACTGCAATGGACCGATCGGTGCCTCCGGCCGGCCCATTGCATTCAATGTGCGCGAGTACGCGTTGTACCCCTGTGCGCGTTGAACTGCAATGGACCGATCGGTGCCTCCGGCCGGCCCATTGCTTTCAATGTGTGCGGGTACGCGTTGTACCCCTGTGCGCGTTGTACTGCAATGGACCGATCGGTGCCTCCGGCCGGCCCATTGCATTCAATGTGTGCGGGTACGCGTTGTACCCCTGTGCGCGTTGTACTGCAATGGACCGATCGGTGCCTCCGGCCGGCCCATTGCATTCAATGTGTGCGGGTGCGCGTTGTACCCCTGTGCGCGTTGTACAGCAATGGACCGATCGGTGCCTCCGGCCGGCCCATTGCATTCAATGTGTGCGGGTACGCGTTGTACCCCTGTGCGCGTTGTACCTCAATGGACCGATCGGTGCGCACCCATTGACAATGGGCTTGCCTGGCAACGGACGCGTTTTCGAATATTCGAGCGAGTCGGTTGCTGGAAAATCAGTTGGTCACCCACAACAATGTTGCAAAATCATGTATGTCATGAAGTTGAAATTTTGAAGGATGCTGTGGGCGTGTTTTGGTGCTGCTATTCCATGGATTGGCCAGATTCAGAAGATGCAAACGACTTGGACCTATCACTTTGGACACAAGGGACAGTATCTGCCTCTCCAGCACATATATATTGCTGCATGTTCCCCTGAGAGCCCACTTGCCTGCACTACATGCTCCAGGACGACATCTGCCACTGCACTGCTGCTGTCTCTGCCCCTCTGGACCCTGCAATGGCACGTACTGTGGAGAGAGCCCCAGCCTTCAGCCTTGAAGAGAACCAGGCCCTGCTGGACAGCCTACTTCCACAGTACAGCAAGCTGTATGGGACACCAGGGGAGCAGGTGAGTGTTCTGTGCACTGCCTTTCTGAATGTGCATTTTGTCTGACTAGCAAGGCTGAGAGTCAGCACACCACTGGCTAGCAGGCTCACTGAGTAGTTGTCACCCCCCATAGTGTGTAGTGACTTGCACTGGACAGGTATGGTGCAGTGACAGTGCTTCTGAACAGGGTTTTACTCCCCATGCTATGATACCATGTAGTGACTTCTGGAAAACTGTCCATGGGCAGCCGTGCACTGCCTGGGTACACCATGTGCCCCTGTGATTGCGACATGTATATGCAACTGTGTCATGCACGGATATGTTGCATGTGTAGTAATGTCCTTATCACTTTGTCATCCTGACAGGCTTCTGCCCATCGGAAGCATGAGATCTGGAAGGACATCGTCCGGGCTGTCCGGTCCGTGGGGGTCTACAAGCGCCGGATCCGCAACTGCCAAAAGAGGTGGCAGGACCTTCGGGGCTGGACCCGGAGGATTGCACGGGTCCAGCTGAAGCTGTCGCCTCCTCGCAGGAGGGCGGAACACGGACCCTGACCCCCACATGCTCAGGATCCTGGCGGTGGTCTTTCCAGACCTGGATGGGCAGCTGAAGGCCAGAGAGCAGCAAGGAGGGGTGAGTCAAAGACTGCACTGTGTACTCTGTCTAACATGTTATGTGCCCTCCTCGGGCCAGGTTGAACTGCCACAGTACAGCAGTCATGTTGTCCAGGAGCCATGTCCCTCTATTGTGCACTGCCCACTCCTCATCTGATACCCAGGTGTGGCCCTTACATGCAGGGAATTCTGTCACTTAGGACTGTGTCCTTGCAGTTTGCTTGACTCAAGGTGGGAGACAGCATCTGTTTCCCTGACTCTGTGGTGGGCATCATGGGTGGGTCCATTGCTTACACAATGCCTGTATTCTGACATGTATTCAGCGTGTTACTTTGATCTGTGGTCCAATTGCTGAGCTGATCCACCACATGTGGCTGGGGTACCTGGCACACACCCATGCTGCGGGTGGGAACAATGTTTGGGCCCCAGGAGTATGTATATGACGTGTGTCACACATACTTAGCCAGCTGCCTACAGTCCAGGGCTCATCCCTCATTCATGTGGGGCTGGACAGTCATGCCTACTCCAGGCCATACAATACACTCTGTACTCCCACTCCCGTGTATCAGAGGACACATTGTGCACAGTGATTTGCCCCTCAGGTGTCTGCCTCTGTGTCAGTGTGCTGTGGATTAGTCGCCAGGACTGCTGTGGAGTTTCTTGGTAGGGGCTCAGCATGCCACTGGAGATGTGACCATAGGAGACGATACTTGTGTGACACATAGGTGTCTGATCAGCTGCCCATGCAGACTGGGGCATGTAAATGTGAAGTTCAGGCAGCTGTTCCCCATGCACAGCAGAGTGTGAGGGCTCAGGTTCAGAGGGTAGTGTCACAGGTCTCCCATATGTCCAATAGGTATGACCTGGACAGATGAGGGTTAAGAGGATGTGTTGTGGGGGGATGTACATGTGCACTTGTGCAGCTCCAGGACTTGCATTCCCCATGACCTACTATTGTGACACAGTGCAGAGTGTTGTTGTCTGGCTGCAAAGTCATACATCACTGAGACAGTGATGTATGACTTTGCAGTCATGCCTCCGCCATGGCATGTGTCTACTGATTGGTGATCCTGCAGGGGAGTGACATGTGCTACATGCACACCATAGTGGCGCTGGCTATCAGGACATGGGTGCATCATGGTGTCTGTCGCTGGTATGCATCACATGCATTTCCTATTTGACTCTGGGCATCCCTTACATCCGTAAACCTGTACTGACTCAGTGGCAAGAGCTGTGATGTGTCCACACCGTGTCCTCTGCACTGTCCAACTACTGTGTACTTGGTGCATGTGTCAACACTGGGGTGTTGCAATCCAACAGACACCAGACAGATGGGTGCAAGGCCATGTGGGATGTGAGTGCCATGCTTGGCATCAGACTGACAATTGACTTCTCCTGTTCAATTAGTGCACTTTTAGCAATGTACAACTAATGATGCCAGGGCTTGCTCTGTGATGTGCTGTGCTCACAGTGGTGTGTGCGTTATGTGCAGGTGACTGATGTCTGTCTGTTTCCCCATTGTTTGCAGATACATCCACGGCCACGGAAGGGGACAGCTCCACGGACCAGGAGGAGCCGGAGAGCCAGACTGGGTCAGCAGCCGAGGAGTGGTCGGAGGGACCCAGTGGCACGGAGGGCGAGGGAGCCACACCGAGGAGTCCTCAGCAGCATCCACCTCAGCTGAGGACCAGAGCAACTCGGAGGATGACTCCCTTGTGGAGGCGGGTGTCAGCAGCCACCACACCCCAGCTAGTGTTGCTGTCCCCGCCACCACCAGCACCACCACCGCCCTCCCATCGGCTCCCATTCCCCAGGTCCGTGGAGGCTCCCATGTCCGGGAGCGTGTCTCCTTTGGGCCAGGCACCGCACCCCCTGCCCCTGTGTCCCCTGCTGCCCTGAGTGAGGAGTCTGTGTACCTCCTTCGCCAGCTCCATGTAGGGCAGACAGCCATGCTGAGTGTCCTCCATGCGCACACCGCGCTGTTGACTCAGCTGGTGTCGTTCATGGAGGGCATCTCATCGGGCATGTCTGACCTACAGAGGGGCAATAGGTCCATGGACTCCTCCCTGACGGCAGCAGTGTCCCTCCTCAAACGGTCCCTCACCCCTCCTGCCTCTGCTCCATCCACACTCCCCAGCACCTTACCCATCCCAGGCACACACACACTGGCACACACCAGCACACACACATCCAGCACACTGACACACACGCCAATGACAAAACGCACACGCAAGCACATTCAGGGGACTGAAGCCAGACTCACAGGGGATGGGGCCCTGGAACACACACACGCATCCACATGCACTGCGCAGTCCTCAGTTCCCTCTCCCTCCAAAGCACCCTCCCTTGCCTCACCTGCAACCCCAAAGTCACAGCAGCTCTTCCTCTGTGACCTCGGCCTCTTCCCCACCGATGAAGCTGCTCCAGCATCCCGGGGGAAGAGGAAGCCCACCCACACGGAGCAGAGTGCCCCTCGCCCCCGGACACCCTCCCCCAGGCGCAGACGGACTGAGGCCCCCACCCGCAAGTCCCCCGGAGTGCTAAGAGCAAGACCCCGCCACCGCCCTGCAGCTCAGGCACAAGGTCTCCGTCCTCCATCCCTCAGGCCCCCACTGCACAGGTGCCCCCACCACACCCTGCCCCAGGTTCCCCCACCCACAGATATACCATCCCCAAGATGCTCCGGCCTTCTCCCCCTGCCACTTGCTCTCCCAGCACCACACCCCCCGCTGCGCTTGTCTGTGCCACTGATGTGGTGAGGGTGTCCCCCCTCTGTCCAACCCACCTTGCCTGTTCCCCATTCTCCTCCCCTGGAGGTAGGCACTGCAGTGGAGTCCACTACCGCCCTGTCTGACTTGGGCACTGCAGTGGCGGACCTGTCCACCCCATCTGCAGGGTCCACTGCAGTTGTGCCGGCACCCACGACATCTGTGTCATGCCCCCAGTTGTGCCGGCACACACCATGTCAGACACCTCCACTGCAGTTGTCAGTGGCTCTCCAGCACCCACCACCCCTTCCCTGACTCCCCCTGGTGAGCCCTGATCCTGTCCCTGCGGTGCCTGGCCTGCCCCCGGTTGCCCCTCCTAGTGGATTGTCCCTGGTATTGTGCAGGCATGCGTAGGGTGACATCTGCCAGTGTCACCCTGTTTGAACTTTGACAATGGACTGGCCATTGGCCTTTGCTCTTTTTCAGGACTTCGTTTGGCCTCAACACATATGCTGAATAAAGCAACTTTCTTTTCTCTAGTGCTCATGCTTCAGATGTACATGTTGTTGGTGCAGCTAACCATGCCCTTGCTGCAGTGATGGTGATATCTGGTCTCATGATTATGAAGTGTTACTGTGCAGGAACCCATGTGGTCCAGGGGAATGTGTCCTATCATGTGGTGTATCCATGTCATCAATAGCAGCATCTGAGGGTGTCATGTGTTCAGTATTTGGCAATGGGTTTCCTACTTACATTGGCAATTTCATATCTGTGGCTTCCACCCCTGCACATCTGTTGTGCCTGCCATCGTTGCATTTGTCTACTTCCCTGACCGTGTTGCCATCTCCAGTGGACATGCAGGTTTGGGCATCAATGGGGAGGGACTCATCCGTGTAGTCAGTGCAACATTGCTATACAAGTGTGTTGGATCTGTGCTGATGATTCCGTTGGCACATCCATGACCAGGCTGATGTGATGGGAGCCCTCATTTGGTGCTAATTGTTGATTGTGTGACCAAGTGCTCAGCTGACATGATGGGGCCCTACTGAGGCAACATATGGCACAGCTTTCCTCACACAGGAGTGGAGTCCCCTCATGGCAGTGTGTACACGTGTGACATTGCCTGCGCCCAAGGTGTGTGTTGTATGTGCATGTCTGTGTGTTCACTTCCATTCATCTGCGCATGCTGTGATCCCTAGTGTTGTACCTGTTTGTGATGCTTGCTGACTTGAGCTATGTTCCCCCAAAGTCTTCTCCCTGTGTTCTCTGTGATGTGGGTGCATGGCACATTACTGGTCATCAGGGTGTCACCCATAGGTGTGTTTGCTGTCAGGGCAGAGTTTGTGTGCTGACGCAGATGGGTCACAGATCAGGTTTCCCTTTGGCACTTGTTGTTTGCCCCTGTCATGTGATTTCCAGTTTGTGTTATCTTTCAGTGATTGTGACACGTTGTGTGTGTGACTGCTGGCACTCCTTAGGGTCCGGGCTGCAATGTTGGTTGTTGTCTATGTGTGTTCTTTGTGGGTGACCTTGGCTTCTTCATTGGTGTGTGACTGTGGCTGGGATCCCATTGGTCGGTGTGGTATTGCCGTCATGTCCATGTACAGCGTAGTGTGCAGTGTGTCAGACATTCAGGAGTCTTGTTGAGTGTCCATGTGTGATGTGTTTCTACACCTTGGTTCCCACCCACCACCCTGGAATAGTAATGGGTGCATGTGCAATGTCACCAGTGCATGTGTACTTCACTGCTGCACATTGTTGGAGGTCGAGGGGTGTGGTCTTGAGTGTGTGCAGATGAGAGTTGTTGCCCGGCTAGTCCCCTGCCTCCATGTTGGCCTTGGCTTACTGGCCATGCTGATTGATTTGTGCTTGTGTAGGTGTGATGGTAGTTAGTTGCTCAGGACACCTGACTGTGGTTCACAGTGTGAACGACATTTAGCTTTGTCATCACAGTGGTATTTTCTTCAGCCCAGGGTCACCACATTGTGGGGGCCCTGGGGGTGGTGCTGTGGTGTGTCTGTGACTTGCTGTGTCAGTTGTTGTTCCTACGTGCCTGTGTGACATGTGTGTTTTGTGCTCCCTCTCACCTGTCAATGCCTGCTTGCCCACATAGGGGATTTGGATCCATGAGTTACCTTAGTGTGGCAGTGTATGCACATCTGTATGATTGGTATTCAGCTCTCCTCATGTGTTGTGTTGTTGCCTGGGGACAATGGCACCCCCACCCCTCACCTGCTGTGTATGATGACAGTGTTGGTCTGCCTGTTTGTGTTTGTGCATCTGCACCACTGCATTAGCATATCTTGGGTGTGCCATTGGCTGTATGTTGTTTGGTGTGTTTCCCCTGCTGTCCCTGGGACTCCTAGGTCATCGGTCAGCACAGTGATCATGGTTTGTGTGTCCCATTGCTGCCATGGTATGGTATCTGTTCACCTCACATCTGCTGTCTCCACAGGGTATCTGCATTTGTGTGCCCATTGGTGCAAATATGTGGTTCTGCATTCTGATGGTCACTTCTGTCATTGTGTCATTGATGACTGTTGACGGTCTCAGCCCCCATGGGTGTTGTTTGTCTGCACATGGCCAAAGGAATGTTTCATTTGCACTGCAGTATTTGGCTCCCCCAATTTATGTTGCAATGGGACACATACACTACTTTGCCACAGATGAGTTTTTGGTTCTGTGACCAGGAATGATCCATGCAGTTTGGCAGTTGCAGCTCTTTCTTTGTCAACAATTACCTTTTGGTCACTGTGATGATGAGGGTGTAGACCCCATTGCCACAATGGTCAAAATGTGCTTCAGCTATGGACCCCACACTTACCTTTTGGTCACTGTGATGATGGGGTTTAGACCCCATTGCCACAATGGTCAAAATGTGCTTCAGCTATGGACCCCACACTTGCCTTTTGGTCACTGTGATGATGGGGGTTTAGACCCCATTGCCACAATGGTCAAAATGTGCTTCAGCTATGGACCCCACACTTGCCTTTTGGTCACTGTGATGATGGGGGTTTAGACCCCATTGCCACAATGGTCAAAATGTGCTTCAGCTATGGACCCCACACTTGCCTTTTGGTCACTGTGATGATGGGGGTTTAGGCCCCATTGCCACAATGGTCAAAATGTGCTTCAGCTATGGACCCCACACTTGCCTTTTGGTCACTGTGATGATGGGGGTTTAGACCCCATTGCCACAATGGTCAAAATGTGCTTCAGCTATGGACCCCACACTTGCCTTTTGGTCACTGTGATGATGGGGGTTTTAGACCCCATTGCCACAATGGTCAAAATGTGCTTCAGCTATGGACCCCACACTTGCCTTTTGGTCACTGTGATGATGGGGGTTTAGGCCCCATTGCCACAATGGTCATGGGCTGCTTGCATTGTGGGTGCCACACACATATATGTGTGGCACATGTGCTAGGGGTCACATTGTATGTTCAATGTCATGTTCGGTGTTGTAGGCATTTGACACAGCCTGCTCACACGCTTGTCATGGTGGTGGGGGATGTCTTAATCTTGCATTCCCTAGGTTGTGGTGTGCTTGTTGTGTCATGCATTGTCCATCCTATGAGTGGGGGTGGTAGTAGTGGTAGGCATCCTGCCCCCTGGCTAAGGGTGGTAGTAGTGGTGGGCATCCTGCCCCCCTGGGTGAGGGTGGTAGTAGTGGTAGGCATCCAGCCCCCTGGCTAAGGGTGGTAGTAGTGGTGGGCATCCTGCCCCCTGGGTGAGGGTGGTAGTAGTGGTGGGCATCCTGCCCCCCTGGCTAAGGGTGGTAGTAGTGGTAGGCATCCTGCCCCCTGGGTGGGGGTGGTAGTAGTGGTGGGCATCCTGCCCCCTGGCTAAGGGTGGTAGTAGTGGTGGGCATCCTGCCCCCTGGGTGAGGGTGGTAGTAGTGGTAGGCATCCTGCCCCCTGGTTGAGGGTGGTAGTAGTGGTAGGCATCCAGCCCCCCTGGCTAAGGGTGGTAGTAGTGGTAGGCATCCTGCCCCCTGGCTAAGGGTGGTAGTAGTGGTGGGCATCCTGCCCCCTGGGTGAGGGTGGTAGTAGTGGTGGGCATCCTGCCCCCTGGGTGAGGGTGGTAGTAGTGGTGGGCATCCTGCCCCCTGGGTGAGGGTGGTAGTAGTGGTAGGCATCCAGCCCCCTGGTTGAGGGTGGTAGTAGTGGTGGGCATCCAGCCCCCTGGCTAAGGGTGGTAGTAGTGGTAGGCATCCAGCCCCCTGGCTGAGGGTGGTAGTAGTGGTGGGCATCCTGCCCCCCTGGGTGAGGGTGGTAGTAGTGGTGGGCATCCAGCCCCCCTGGCTAAGGGTGGTGGTAGGCATCCAGCCCGCCCTGGGTGAGGGTGGTAGTAGTGGTAGGCATCCTGCCCCCTGGCTAAGGGTGGTAGTAGTGGTGGGCATCCTGCACCCCCTGGCTGAGGGTGGTAGTAGTGGTGGGCATCCTGCCCCCTGGGTGAGGGTGGTAGTAGTGGTGGGCATCCTGCCCCCTGGGTGAGGGTGGTAGTAGTGGTAGGCATCCAGCCCCCTGGTTGAGGGTGGTAGTAGTGGTAGGCATCCTGCCCCCTGGCTAAGGGTGGTAGTAGTGGTAGGCATCCAGCCCCCCTGGCTAAGGGTGGTAGTAGTGGTGGGCATCCTGCCCCCTGGGTGAGGGTGGTAGTAGTGGTGGGCATCCTGCCCCCCTGGCTAAGGGTGGTAGTAGTGGTGGGCATCCTGCCCCCCTGGGTGAGGGTGGTAGTAGTGGTGGGCATCCTGCCCCCTGGCTAAGGGTGGTAGTAGTGGTGGGCATCCTGCCCCCTGGGTGAGGGTGGTAGTAGTGGTGGGCATCCTGCCCCCTGGTTGAGGGTGGTAGTAGTGGTAGGCATCCAGCCCCCTGGCTAAGGGTGGTAGTAGTGGTAGGCATCCAGCCCCCTGGCTAAGGGTGGTAGTAGTGGTGGGCATCCTGCCCCCTGGGTGAGGGTGGTAGTAGTGGTGGGCATCCTGCCCCCTGGGTGAGGGTGGTAGTAGTGGTGGGCATCCTGCCCCCTGGGTGAGGGTGGTAGTAGTGGTGGGCATCCTGCCCCCTGGCTAAGGGTGGTAGTAGTGGTGGGCATCCTGCCCCCTGGGTGAGGGTGGTAGTAGTGGTGGGCATCCTGCCCCCCTGGTTGAGGGTGGTAGTAGTGGTAGGCATCCAGCCCCCCTGGCTAAGGGTGGTAGTAGTGGTAGGCATCCTGCCCCCTGGCTGAGGGTGGTAGTAGTGGTGGGCATCCTGCCCCCTGGCTAAGGGTGGTAGTAGTGGTGGGCATCCTGCCCCCCTGGGTGAGGGTGGTAGTAGTGGTAGGCATCCTGCCCCCTGGGTGAGGGTGGTAGTAGTGGTAGGCATCCAGCCCCCTGGCTAAGGTGGTGGTGGTAGGCATCCAGCCCGCCCTGGGTGAGGGTGGTAGTAGTGGTAGGCATCCAGCCCCCTGGCTAAGGGTGGTAGTGGTGGTGGGCATCCTGGCACCCCTGGCTAAGGGTGGTTGTGGTGGTTGGCATCCAGCCCCCCTGGGTTGGGGTGGTGGCGCGCATTCAGGCCCCTGTGTGCATATGTGGCATTGGTGATGGGCATCCCGCCCCTATGGTGCTGCTGTTGCTGGTGTAAGTATATTCAGATTCCCAGTGTATGTGTGTGATGTGTCGTGTACGTGTTGTATGTGTTTTGTGGTTGGTGTCTGACTTACCTTCTGCGCCGTACGCGTCCGTGCCTGTTCCGGTAGTAGATGTAGAATATTGGTATGATCGGGACGAAGGGATTCATGGTTGGTTCGTGTCGTTCGTCCTTCTCGTTGCTTCGCGTCGTCCTCGTCGCTTGGCTTCGTCCTCGTCGCTTCGCGTCGTCCTCGTCGGTGCTGTGTTCGTCTCGTAGCCGTGGATCGTGTTGTGGCGCGATTCGGAGCTTATGTGCGCCTCTCCCGGATGCTTTGACGTGCCGTGCGTAGCGACGGGTTCGGCGCGTACGGAAGCGCATCGTACTTGTCCGGCCGGACGGGGCTGCATTTTCCCTTCCGTGCGACTCGATTCGGCGTTTCCGGATTCGCCTCGGTCGGAGAACAGGACCTGGTTTGGGTGAGTACGGCTCGGCCGGGATTTTT
Source organism: Calotriton arnoldi (assembly GCA_963921515.1). Lineage (NCBI taxonomy): Eukaryota > Metazoa > Chordata > Amphibia > Caudata > Salamandridae > Calotriton > Calotriton arnoldi. The sequence goes on from CAWUFW010030077.1 coordinate 17,774, forward strand.
GCTGTTGTGCGCATCGTACTTGCTCGTTCGGTGTGCTGTACGGATCGGTCGGGAAACTGGCTTTCGCATGGCTTTTTCCCGACCGAATGCTATTGGGTGCGCCTCCGACCGAGATCGGAA
>CAWUFW010030078.1:0-17890 GCA_963921515.1 Calotriton arnoldi
CGCCGCGCCATCGTAAGGAACCGACGCCTCGCCGCCATCCGCGACGTCACCTCCCCGACACAGTAAGGAACCGACGCCTCACCTCCCCTGCGCTGCAGTAAGGAACCGAGACATCACCTCCCCTGGGGTCGTAAGGAACCGACGCCGCCGGCGCCAGCGAAGCATCACCTCCCCGACGCCGTGCACCGTCTTTGTTTTCATCGAATTCCAGGTACTGTTCTTTGTGGGTCTGCTCGACTCCAGGCCCGACGCCGCGCACCTCGCGGTCGGCGCCGTACTTTGGGATTTCCACCGGTCACGACGTCGTGATAACTCCAAATGGAGTTATTTGTTGCTACAAGCTTTATTTGATTGACTATCCTATTTTTGAAGATAACGTGAACTGTCTCTATCATTTTAAGTCTATTTTTGATTACAGTATTGTGGATTTTTGCTATTGGGTCTGGTGATAAGTCTATATAAAGATTACTTATTTTTACATAAACAACCTGTGTGGTGTCCATCTGTAGTGTTTTCACTGTATTACTGTATGTGGTCACAAATGCTTTACACACTGCCTCTGAGATAAGCCTGTCTGCTCGTGCCAAGCTACCAGGGGGTGAGCAGGGGTTATTTTAGGAGTGTTTCCCCCTTATCCTGACTAGAAGCAAGGGTCCCTATTTGGACAAAGGTGCAAACCATTGCCAACTAGAGACCCCCAGTTCTAACAATATATATATATATATATATAGAGAGAGAGAGAGATATATATATATATATAGAGAGAGATATAGATATATATGCATATTAAAATGGTCACCATACCATAGAAGTCACACAATTTAATAAATAAATAAAATAACATAAAAAACAAATTTTTGATTGTTCACTGATCAGGATTTTTGGGTCCAAGTCATAAAGATTTTTAAATGACTTACTCTTAGTTCACTCTAGAGTAAAGCAGGAGTACTACATGAGTATCTCACACCTGGTTCCATGTGGAAACTGACATATCAGGATTAGGGATGGGCATAACTCATGTAATTCTGTGCAGCGTGATCACACAGAATTACCTAAGAATTCTGCAAGATTACTCTTGAATTATGCAAGAAGAGTAATTCTGCGTTTAGCATTACTTCTTTGCGCAAAAATGCCCCTCACATCCAAAATGGACGCAAGGATGCATTTTGCTCAAAGAAACAGCACTAAATGCAACAGAACATGAATAGCGAGTGTGAGCGGCTGCACCGTACAAGCTAAATGGGCTCTTGGGGTAGGATTTTTCCCCAGTTTATTACTGACATTTAACAATATTTCCTTAGTGCAAAATGCACCTTCGACTCAAAAATGGAAATGATGATGCTATGAAACAGCACTAAATGCAGCAGAACACACATAGCGAGTGTGAACGGCTGCTTGCACTCGCTAAATGTGCTCTTGCTGTAGGAGTGTTTCCCCCAAATTACTCCTAATTATGCGAGTAGAAGTATTTGCATAATTGTTGGTCATTCTGCATCAAAGAGTAATGAGGAATTACCAAAATTACTCTGGTGTAATCGAAATTCTGCCCAGGCCTAATGAGGATCCACTTACTAATAACAGTATTCCATACTTCATGTTTTTGATCCATATGTATTTGTGATAATTTGGATATTTACAATCAATAATGTAGATGATGCAGCCCAGAGAGTACTTGCTCGCAATTAGTCATTTTTCTAAGGAACTGACAATGCAGTAAGCACTGCTCACTGACGCGCATTTGATGGGAATACACATATGAAATTAAAACATTCAATCATGTCAAAATAGAGGACATCAACCAAAGAGAATAAAAATCACATAAAACTCACAAGGTCGGTCATCACAAGCAGGTAGTAAAGTTTAAAAAGGTGAAAAACAGCTTATGGTAAACATAAAATACGTGAAAATTAAATGAAGATAGAGAGATAGATAGATAGATAGATAGATAGATAGATAGATAGATAGATAGCTAGATAGATAGATAGATAGATATCAGGTGCTGATATCGGTGGAGTGTGACTGCTATCACTTTATAAGTAAATCTAAGCGTGCACCTGAATAAAGGGCGAGGTACTCTATTTGCTATTTTATCATATTACTGATGTGCTGGTCTGTATTTTCTTGAACGTTGATTTTTTGTCTTTTTGTAGAATTACTTGTCTGAAAGTCCACAAAGGCAACCAAAAAAGCAGCAGTGCAGTGCTTAAAAACATATATAAATTATAAATCAATTCTAAAGAACTGGTATAATAAAGAGTGATTACATAAGCAACAGCCTTCTACTTATGGCCTGCACTGCTGAGCCAAGCTACAAACAATTGCACAACAGCTACATAAAGCACTCAGATCTTTAATCATTTAAGCATTTCTACTGCAGTCCTTAACTTATAGGTCACACAAGCCTGAAAATCATATGGTTTTACAAGTCTTTTGATCCTCCCCAATGTACTGACCACAGAAGCCCCTTTTAGTTCTGGCTGCAATAGAGCTTTATTCCTGCCAAATGTATTGTTGCTGAAAGAGAGAAAGCATACAAAAGACTCCAAGAAATAAGAACAGAATGTAGCTTAGTTTTTGGATTCTCTTTGTCCATTCCATAATGGCTCTCTGATTGGTGGGATTGGAGGCTGCACTTGGTATGCCTTCACCTGCGGTGTTGTGCTTCATGATTCAGGACAATGACAGCAGTTATTTGCAGCTTTTCTAGGAAGCAGAATTTGTCTTTACAAAATGTAACCCTCAATCAAACGGGCACTGATCTTTTATTACATCTGAGTTTTTTTGTGGAACAGTTTATTTTAAACTGATCCACGATCTGTTTCAGTGTTTTGTTGACCTTTTTCAATAAAAGGAGTTCAGTGTACAGTCAAGCCATGTAGTGTGTATGTCAGATTCTTCTCAAATTTCTGTGAATTCGTTATGTTGTACTGTTCATACTGTATACTATCATATCGATATAGCGTGCTACTCGCCGAAAAAGCACTTTGACGCCTTGTCAGGGGTAGTAAGCGCTATATAGATGCAATTAAATACAATATGAGCATATACCCAATATTGAAGTGTACTTTCAACATTCTCGTATAAAACTTCAATTTGAATAACGAAAAAAAGTTCTGTGAATTCGTAAAAAATATTTGACAAATTGAAAACAGCTGTCACTCTAGCTGTGTTAATTCCACTGTCCTTAAATATGAAAATTACTGTGCGGTTATACTGCAAGAGGAAATATTGATACTTTACGAATTATTTTCTCTCCTATGCGGTATTATCTCCCATTTCAGAGTTTTACATATCGGAATTGGGGATAACGCAGCAATGCAGCATGTTTTCCACATTCCAAGATGCAAAATTAAATATATGATGGGTTTCCTTATCAAATTATTAGCAAATTTTACCAGGCACAAATTGTGTAGGGATAAACCCTGACTGTGCAAAAACTGTAGACAACTTTTAAACCCTATCCATACCCAAAGCCATGATGATGAAAAGTATACTTTTGGTAGTAATAATTATGACTGAACATTTCAAGGGGTCTGTATAGCTGATACCCATGTGTTTTGCCCTCTTGGTGGGCAAGACTACTGTATTATATATACATGACATGCAGTGTGCATCACATTTGTGAACTGTGGGGGATGAATAAAACATCATCACTTGCTATTTATTCATTTTGAAAACTTCTCTCTTTATGACATATAAGAAAGCCAAAACTCCCAATAGACTAGCCCTAGCTTACTTGAATTTAAAATAGTGGAGTTGACTTGTAGAGAACAGCTTGGTGTATTTTGCTGAAGCAACTGCTTCATGTCACATATTTTTATATCGGAAACCTGAAAACACACAGGTGTTCTCAGCCAAATATCAAGTTGTTAGTTTTTTTATTTTTGTTGTAAGCGTGGGTTGGAGTAGAGTGTGGGTAATATTAAGTTAGTGGTGTTCCTGACACTTTTGATGTACTTGTTATAAGTTTAACAACTATTCTGAGATTCCTGGTGGTCCCGAACAGAAAGAAATACACTGTACAATTGGCTAAATAGAACTGGTGGTCTGATGCTCTTACACTAACCTATTCGGTCAGGCCATCAGTGTAGGTTTCTGATGGATGGGCCAGCGGGGCCCTGCTGTCAGAAACACGACAGTCAGCCTGAATCATAACAGAGTGTGCGGACCGACAGTTTGGCGGATAGGGCATTCTGCCACATTTGTGATAGAGTATCCTGTCGGCCAAGCTCTACATTGCACCCTTGATTCTAATACAGAATACTGAGGGTTCACGGGAGGACATAATATTGAAATATTAACTAATGTGCACTTTAGTCCATGGACTTAAAGGAATGGGAATACCTGAAATGAAGATTATGTACCTTGTAAGCCTTCATATATGACACAGGGGACCTTCCATCTGGTATCAAGACTCAAGGTTCGTGGTATTGAGGGATCCTCACAGTTTTGACATTATCTTGAAGCACACCATGACAAACACTACCAATAAATGCCATTTGGTGACACCGATGAATCAAGACCATGACAGAGACATAACAGAGACATCAAATCTAAAAAAATCATGCTCATACAGGGAAATATTGTAAAGTGCTTATTACGCAATCCCCAGAGAAGATGGCACAGTTAAACGATTTTAAAAGTTGAAATAGATTAAAAGAATGATGATGGTTGAGATTAGGCATCTTGCAAAATATTATATGAAATTACTGATTTCAAATTTAGCTGTAAACTCTAAAAGGAAGCATTACTCCATACCAAAGGAAAATTAAATTAGCTATGTGCAGTTTGGCAGGATCACTTTAATTAGCTCATGAATTAAATTATTTTGAACAGGACAGGGAAATACCTAGGCATTTTACAAAAAAAATAAAATTATTTAGCTTTTAAAGAAATATAATTTAACAGCTCAAGGAGCAAATATTGCCATTGAGACTGAAAAAATACCTTGTTATCGCAGTTTTCTTATCAACAATGAACTCTTAAAATGTGGCAGGAGGAACCTGGAAATGTTACATATATGTCGTATATGTAAACTAGCAGGAAATGCTTCCTTGCTTTGTTAATGACAACGATGGAGTAACTTCCTAGTGATCTATTTATCAAGGATAAAGTTATCAAAAATAATATATCAATATATCACAAATGTTTAACAATGCACTGACATAACTGTCAATCCTTATTACTTAGTAGAAATCAGTAGTTTGAAACCACCTCTGGTTCAAATAAGTCATGGATTCATATTGCGGTGCATCAAAGATTGAGTAATAAATGAATCAATATGTTTTCGTTCATTAAAAAAAAGATGGAGGCTTCATAATGACTGCAGGAAGATTAATGCAGGTGGAAACATATGGAAAAACAATGTTCTTCTGTACAGAGTATCTAATTGAATAGGTAAATGTGTAGCAGTGGCTTAGCGAGGGGGGACGGTCCACCCCGGGTGGCACGAGTTTTGGGGATGGCGGCCTCCCCCCTGCTCTTACCTGCGGCTGCGGGGCAGCAAAAGCAGGGTCCACCATGGGCAGCAAACGGTCTAGCTATGCCACTTTGGCCCAATCTTTCATTTTAGATGTAAATGGACTCTCTTACATGCAGGTTGATGGGCCACAAATTCAGTGTGGTGGCACTCATGGATTTCGTGTGTTGTAAGCACCGGGGAGTGGTGCCTTGGCTGCTAAACAAAGACCATTAGTCTATTTGATTATTCATTTTAAATTGGATAATTAACACACCTTGTGATCAAAGTCATTTTAGGTCTGGGCAAAGAGAACCATTTAAGGGGGAAAAATACCAGAGTGCAAAAGTGCAGGAGGCAGGACACTCTGGCCAAATAGTACCATGAAAGATATTTTAATATGCTCTGAAAGTGTCTTCTGCTGGCTAAGGTTGGTTATTAAAGTTGAGTGAAGAGTTAGATTGCCATGGTCTTTCAGAATCCAGAGAGTTTCATATAGATCTTGATGTTTAGTGGAATTTCTATTTCCCTTCACATTCCCCTGCGAATGGAGAGCAGCTGCATTTTAGAAAATCTGATTCCTCTGACTATTTTTTAGTCTTTGTAATCTGACTTGCTGCAGTTTGGATGGGACTGTAAGAGAAATATGCGTTTAAGAAAAGTCTGTATCACAGTTGTAAATTGTTTTAGGTACTCCAGATGATCAGAGGAGTTGATGATGACTTGAGCAATAGGATGAATAATTTCATTGAGGTGTGCTGAATAATTCAGTTTGACACACTCCTTACTAAAATATAGAAAGGTCCTTATGAACACTGACTTTCAGGTGTATTTGGGTATCATCAAAATAGGAATGGAAGGATAGGCTATGGGAATGGCGAGTATACCATCCCACTCCGTGATGTAGTGAATATCTGCACTGCGTTTTGGTTTGAAGGTTAATAAATGTGTATCTAGGCTGTTTTTGGTTACCTTTTATTGTAGGGTCTATGCCATTGTAAGTTGTTCAATAACTTTGCACAATCAGAAAAGAATATTGTGATAGATGCTCACATAGTGAAAGCTAGTAAACTATATTTCTCTATGTAACCACGGGCACTGAGTTAAAGGTATGTTGCGACAAGTGAAGCAGAGTATGTATGGCTATATAGATGGTAGCCCTCTGCTGCTGTGGCTAGATCTATATTTTGGGGCAGATTCACAAAAAACATTTATGAGTACTGGAAGTAGTAGTCCAGGGGTACTCAACTGGCCCAAAAATGTCCAATCCCTTCATGTAGAAGTGCACAAAGGGCACAGTCCTTTCTATCTGCACTAATTCCATATGAACATTCCCATTTTATTCTCAATTTAGATGATTTAGGCAAAGGCATGTAAACGTATGGAAAACAGTACTATAGGGGTACTGGGTCACGTACCCCAAAATGCCTTTTAGAAGGATGCTATCTTAAAAAATCAAAAATGAAGCAGAGTCTATATGGTTGCATCAGAAAATATTGCAAGGCACGTACAACACTCTTCATAAACGAAAATGAAACTTGTATAATCCAGTCAACTGCTCAACCTTCTTACCATAAATGATCTGTTAATAAGGTGTGGAATGTGCATTCCTGCAACTCTGATCCAGAGCCAGCTCAGTTCAAATTGCTATTAGCTATGTCAGAGGTGCTGTTGTTGCTTAAATATTTAATCTACATATTCTGTCTCAGAGAAAAAAGGCTACTCATATGAACTAATTCACATGCTGCTTGTCTTTGTAGTTTAGGCTTCACATTAAATGAGAAATGCCAAAATGATTCATCTGTTTACAACTGACAAGAGTTAAATGACAAATGCATTTTTAGGTCGAGATAATAACTATATAAAAATACAGCAATAATGGATTTTCTCTCAGGCATGTGCACTTGAAATACATTACTGGTCATGACTGCAACATCAATACTTTCATGCGGACTTATTAAAGGAAAAGTTTCCACTTCGCTAGACAAATTGACGGAATCAGCAAGGTGTGGAATGGTCCCCTCAAGGGCAGATACTTTCAATTTCTGCACAGCCCCTAACAATTTCTCCTATAAGTTTTGGTAAAATCTATTCCTCTGCCAGAGTCAAACTCATCATTGTCAAAGTTGGCCTCAGGTATTTATGCCTGCTAGCACAACTGAATGGCAGAAGGCAGAAAGGCACTAAGGAATGTAATTTACAGGGTGGCCAGTGCACAAAGGCATTCTGGATGTTTAAGAGTGGACATGACTGCCTTTTTAGAGTACAGTACCGAGGGTTTGAGGCCTTCACTGATGGTATTGGTCTTATATGAAAAATGATGCCTTGTGAAAGGTAAAGTGTAGGCCTGGTCAAAATGAATATCACGCCGACGTAATTCGCCAAATTCTTGAAATTATGTCATTATGCCACTTCACATAGTCATGTGCCACTCATTGCAAAAATTTACAGCGAAAACGCTGTTTGGGGTGAAAATGTACCACAAAAACACAGGAACAACAGAACGGGAGCGGCTGTTGTTCCTGGTGTCTTTGTGTAAATACATCCTCACACCAAACATTAACACGAGGAGGTAGTTTGCGGTGAAATATAGCTAGTAATGACGGATTCGCATTTTGCATAAGTTTGCTAAAATTTCACTTAATTACACAAAAGCAAATTACTCAAACTTCGCACACCTCCAAACAAATTGTGCTAGGCAGAAAGTTTTAACGCTGATATTTTGGATCAGTCATAGTATAGTGTATTACAGTATAAGGTCACGTGGTTTGGTACTGATGGAAACAGAGGGACGATACACTGGTCCTCTTCGCTGACCCTTAAATGAATTTGCTGCTCCAAACATGGAAGCTACATTTTTTAATTCAAAGTTCAGTTTTGTGAATGGTATACTTTATACAATCCAAAGCTTAGGTAGAAACTGTAAAATGAAGTACCAGTCATATATAAAATATATTATTCATGTATGTTTACTATTCTTTCTTCAGCGTGCCTAAAGCTCAAGTGTAGTCTAAATAGACATCAGTGCACACACATAAATATGTATTCAGTGGGTTAAACTCAGTGGTGGCTCAGCTGAGGTTATTATCATTATATTTTGTCCTGCTGCTGCAGCTTTGCAGGGCGGGGCAGGGCTGCTCAGACACAGGAGCAGTGGTGAGGACACTTTGTAAGTGCGCATGAATGTTTGGCCAGACCTCTGGGGCCGGCCAAACATTCATGCGCACTTAGCATGTTCTCGACCCAGGCTGCATTACAGCCTGGGTGGAGAACATGCCCAGGCCCCCAGTCCTTGGCTGAACGCCGAACCACGGTGTTGCGATTGGCTTAGGAAGCCTGGGTGTGCTTCCTGTTCTGTTCCGATGGTGCTGAGGGATGAGGATGAGAGATGAGGCCGTAAGGTACATTTTTTGTTTTTATTTCTTATTTTCGATCTCCTTTATCCCCCCCTACCCCCGTCCCCCGCACCACCACCCCTGATCCATGCCGGCTGCCACTACTACTACTACTACAAAATCCCCTAAATCATTAGTGATACAAGATAACCAATCACTAAAGATTTTCAAGGCTACTTGTCACTGCTTTGCTTTAGGGATCAAAGTAAGGTTTATGTAGCATTTAATCTGTTTCTAGAAACGCAAGAAATAGTCCCTTCAAAATTTTAAATGGTGCTTAATACAGCATCACCAGTCGGCTAACGCCAGCTAAGCAACTAGACTACTGAAATGGGTACTTTGAGAGGAAGATAGCATTAAATGGCATTTGTTTTTCTAGTGTAACATAGTGAGTTGTCTGCATGGGTGTACCACCGATGAGCGAGAATGTCAAAACGACTCAGAGGCTTGATTAGGGCCATTTTATTAAAAAACAGACCTAAAAGAGTAAATGAGTGGCATAATTAGAAGGTGGCTATCATATATTTTCTGAAAATAATTATGTATAGCTCAATAATGTCCTTTGAGTATTAAGTATGAAAGTATTCCCTGCTCTTTTACATAGCTGGAAACACATTTACTACTACCATTCTATGGATCTGTATTAAAAATGTAGTCTTTAGAAATTGACATGTTATACACCTAAATGGAACTCAGTTACCTAAAAAAGTTTTTGACTCTTGTCCGTAGAGTGTCAGAGGGGTGGCAAGCATGTTGTCAGTGAAACAAAATAAGGAAGAAAAAAAAAGAGATACAAAAGTTACCTCCACCTTGTTGCTGAAATAATGAAAAAAGGACACTTCTGCAATCCAATAAATCATACTATGTTTTTTTTTGCACTGTGAAAATGTGAACGATGATGCACTTCAGCTCTGCCCTCAGTCTGCCCTAACAATGAACCAAGGGGGAAGGCTCTTGTCTCAGCACATTACATTGTGTCTTGCATAACTATATCTGCATAACCCCAGGAGAAGCGAGCTGCTGCCAATTTTCGCACATGGGCCCTTTTGTCTGCTGATGAAAATGACCTTGCCTTTGTTAATTATGCCTTTCGCTATTTACGCTTCCCGCCTCTGTGTTCTTTTCGCAAGCATATCTGCGGGGTCTCCAAGGAGCGTCTATGTACTCGGCTTGTGTGAACGATGCCAAATGTTCTGTCATTACAAAGTCAAAAGCAAACAGAGAGCTTCTGATGCAGCGGGATCAGCTATTCCGAATGTGGTCATGCGTGCATGCCTCATTTTGATTATGTTAACAAAATACACTCTGAAAACAATGCTCATGTTCTCCCTCCTGCGATTAAAGGTGCCATCTGGTGAACAGGAAAAAACTGTTCTTTGCCCAGTCTTGCATCACTAACCATCACCAGCAAGAGGCGTCCTAGAATGTAGCTTTCCTTGATGATGTCTCAGTCATCGTGACATCGTTCACCGCATGGCCCCTTTAAAGGTGGTGCCCTCCATCTTGGTAAAGTGGTCATGTTATGTTATCAGTGTTTTATAGTGTGCTAATCACCCATGAGGGTATTTAGGCGCTCTGTAGCTGGTGTGTAAACCAGCCCTGTGGGCTTACTCAAAAAGCCAGGTCTTCAGGTTCTTGTGAAAGTAAAGAAGAGAGTAGGGGGTTCTGATGGGTTGTTTCAAGTTTTATGGGCCAGAAAGAAGGCCCGACTGGCCGTAGTGGACACCGGGCGTTTCTGCCAGGGTGGGGGCCGGTTTTGGGCCTCTGGGGGCCGTTTCTGCTACCAGGGTCCTGCAATATCGGCCACCCGTGTAACAAAATCAGCCGAAACAGGCCCTTGCAAACAGATCGGCCGCACCCCCTACTGCCCCCCGGGGGCCAGCTGAGCAGTTTTCCAGGGCAGGTTTCAGTTCCCAGTCCGGCCCTGGCCGGATACAAGAAGGTGTGCCTCCTGCTCTACTCTTGTATATGAGTGGTGTGTGTTTATAGATTGGTAGTTTTATATAGTGCGGCTCATCACCCGTGATGGCATCCAGGCGCTGTCCATGGGCATGACTTGCCCAGTATCATTTTGTACTTCTGTTCATGGAATTGTGCAAACAAATCTTACTACGATCAAAATTACAAAAAGGGTTTTGCACCATAATAAAGACAAGAAAACAGGTTTTGGAACTGCTGCTGATCATACATATTCAATACACTTTAGTTGCTTGCAAATCAATTACAGTGTATCTCAGAGATTTCAGCTTTGTCCTTAGGCTTTATCTTTAAAGCAACGAGTAACTTATTTTGCATTGATTGTTCCACATATTTAATAAAAATGGCTTGACTCAATCAATAACTTTTCAAAAGTAAAGAAAGTACTTTCTGAGCATGCTATAACGTGAAAAGGGCAAAATAAATCTGAAATCAGTCTGGGGCATATTTACTCTGATTCAAATGTTGTTTTCACAATTTTGACAGTCAGAAAAGTAAGAATGAAGAATACTTTTATTTGAAACATGAGCCAGGCAAACAAACAGAGAAACATATCTAATAATAGTAAAATTAGTGAACACATTTAACCAAGTGAGAGAGAGAGAGAGTGTGTCTGTGTGTGTGTGGAGAGAGAGTGTGTGTGTGTGTGTGTGGAGAGAGTGTGTGTGTGTGTATGTATATATATATATATATATATATATATATATATATATATATATATATATATATATATATATATATATCCCTTCAGCAGGGAAAAAATATGTTTAAAATACATGACCCTATCAAGGTTTCAATAAGCCAGAAGTGTAGGAGGTGTTGAGGGGATGAAAAAAACAAACCTTTTCCAAAGGGAATAAAAAACAAGTAAATACTGTCTTCCGGCAGAGAGATTTTTCAATTTTCACTGTTTTACTAGGAGAGCAGAAGACATAAAACACCTTCATAAAAATGTGTTTTATTGTAAATGAAGACTATTCTTTTGAGTGCTTTGTTTTTTTTCGATTGCCACCGGACTACAGTCATCAAAAAATAAATAATATTTAATTAGGATATCAACGAATCCAAGACAACAGAATAGACTATAAAACCTGCTGGTGTGATTTTTCATTGACTTTTTAAAAGAGCACAGAGAGTAGTACTTGACTTCAGTTTTTACCATTTATTTGTATATTCAGTTTTTCAATTTCCTCTTGGTCTTTATATGCTACATATATTGCAGCTTGACAACAGCTAGAAATTCAAATGAATGCAGTGATGTGTACAATATGCCATTTTGATAGGATCCCAGTAATATCACACACTTTCCTGAGGAACGTTTGTGAAACTGAAAGGTTTTTTTTTTTAATGAAAATGTAGCAGTCATATCAGAAGAAACTAGCATGGGCAAAGCATTTAGATCTTTCTGTTTTTTGAATATGCATTGGTAAAGCCAAGAAGTCTGGCAGTTTGTTTAAGGAAGTGTTTGGTGATAGGTGGACAACTGTGTACTCACCCAGCTGTCCTTTAAAGAAAGTATCATAAAGAAGCAACCTATTGGGCTACAACACTATGGAAGCTAGGAGTAAGACACCTTAGCAGAACAGGCTGCATCAGCAGAGTTAGGATGTACTCTCAAAAAAGAGCATTTTAAAAAGGAGCGAGAAGATGAAGATTAAGGTGTAAATGATGAGTTTAAAAGCCAAGAATAGCAAAATATTGCATAGTAGATATTTCTGACAATGGTCAGTATTTTTGCGGCTTTGTAAAAAAAGACTATGGACCAGATTCACAAAGGTAAAGTTAGACGTTTGGTCCAAACTTAGACCAAACGTCTTAAGTTTATGACTTTGGGAATTCCCAAAGGGCATTTACGAATACTAACATTATGTACGCACTTGGGCCGGATCTCCCCCCTGGGTGTGGACATAAAGATAGTATTCCTAAATGCCCTTTGTGAATTCTCAAAGTCGTAAACTTAAGACGTTTGGTCTAAGTTTAGACCAAACGTCTAACTTTACCTTTGGGAATCGGGCCCTATAAGTGTGGATGCCTTTGTTTGGAAACAAATAAAGCTGTAAAACCAACAGCATGCTATTATGACAGCAATGGACAACACATTAACGTGCAAGGGCGATTAGCGCAAAGACAAACAAGACATACGCCATAAACAAAAAAGGCATAAGCCAGCAATTACAATGAATTCAGTAAAGAAAAAAACACCATAAAGCACACACTGACTTAATTGCAATCTACAAATCGTGTTACGTGTGCACACTGATCAAAGGACTACTTAAGTCAGTCTCCAAAACCTAATTGGGAGACAAATGGGACAATGTAACCATTCACATGGACTGCTCATCTAAGAACTTGCAAACTTTGAAAAATCCATGAAAGTCTATGGCTGAAGAGGGCTTACCCAGATTTCACTTCATATATTACTTCACAGATTGGTAACATGAGATCCCTCCGACAGCTATGACTGTCTGTAGCAAGACCTGAAAAGGTGTGTTATATATTTTGTTATCTGACCCTGGAGTTCAGCAATTAGCCTTGAAAAAGAACCATGTTGTTGTTTCTTCACACTGAAGTGATCTGATACGCTGATCTAGAGTGAAGAAACAGATTTGATCCCCCATGATCAGTGTATCAGTCACTACACTTATACATATAAAATTAAGCTTCCACCCAGCTGACAATACATTTTATTAGCAGGTCCTAGATAGAGTAGAATTCAAAAACTAAATATCACTCCACCCTGATAAAAATTTAATCCAGTCTGTTTTTCAGCCTGCCTGTCTCATTCCTTCTGTTGCCAGGCAGAGTTCCTACCGCACATCAGAGAGGTGCTCTGTGTTGATCCAAACAGTGAGGAGACTGTTGAAATTGGGTCGGTTCCCCGGGAACACAGAAAAAAAGCAGGTCTACATTTCCTAGTTTTCTATATTGCCACTACTGCAACTGTGATTGGCATCCACATTGCGTCACCAGCAAAACGGGGTGATGGCTGTAATGGCTTGGGTAAGTACTAAGAGCTGAGTGAAGTGCTCTGCTAGCAGGGAGAATCTTTTGACAGAGCAAACTAAACAGACCCAAAGGGCGATGCCTAGTGGATTGCAGCATTACACCTCATCTGTTTTATGGTAAGTCAGAAGCTTGAAAAAAACTCTAGATTCCATATTGTATATTTTACCCATTGTCCCCACCCTATATTTACATTAGCCTCAAAATGAAAGTTATTTTCTGTTAAGCCATTTCTTACTTAGTGTTAATAGTTATTATTCTTTCTTTTGAACACCAAAATATAGCAAAAGCATCCCTGGAAATGTTTTCTCCAGGCCACATCTCCTCTTCTTTTGCCAGCCATCATAGAAATTTCAAAATCAGGTAAAATAAAAATCTTCTGCTTTATCATCTTCTCCAACTTCTTGACGAAACTGAAGTCTCTAAAACCTGGACTAGCCTAAAGGAGTCAGCCAAACCTCCCACATTACACACTGGCCCTGCCGCATTCATCCGCTCATCCTGATTGACAAACAAATGCACATGCATAGTACTCCATTTTTATGTGTATTAAATCTAAGCTGTCTCTTCAAGCTCCATATTAATGGAATACTCAATATCAAATTCACAACAGGCAACGTCTTGGAGGATGTAGACTTTCATCCCATTCTCCACCCTTTTCATGGACCTTGCTAACTCCAATTTCAATATAAAGAATCACCAATTTGTCATTCTTTTCAACCAACGTCAATTGGACACTTATTTCTACAACACTCACTCACCACTCACTCACATCACCAAAAATCAGAATGGATTTCTAGACCTCCACCTTTAACTGTTACCTTATGTATTGTGAATATCCACCATTGTCTCTCTGACCTCTCTCTCGCGATGGAAAGTTTCTACCAGGCCCAATTCTAACTGCTTAGACCAAATGGATAATGACAAGACTCCTCTTAAGTGGCACTCCTGTTGACAATTTTAATAATGTAAGCATTGTTTTTGTGTTGAAATTCTTTATTGAAAACAAAACCATGTTGCAGATGTACAATATAGAACAGAGTAATGCAAGCATTGTTGACATCAACTCCCAATCCCCAATGGTTCCTCTATACAAATATTCCCCGTCTCTCCTGTGTTCCCGTTTATAATTAACTATGTTTACTGTCAGCCGCTTAGCATCACACTCCTATTCTCTAATACACTAAGTCCCCTAGCAGCTCTCAGGAAGCTAGCTTTCAATCTCTGATCAGTCAGTCCATTCTGTACCTAATTTGATGCATTGAGAACATAATTCCAAAACTATTGTCCATCTCAGATAGAGTCATTATTTCACTATCTTCTCTCTTCTAACCCTCTTTCATAACAGGTTTCACAACCACAAACTTTTTCTTGCAATTGCTGATCATTTACATGTTGCAACATGTTATGTATCTTCATAAACTGAGCGGGAGCAGATATTAGTTAACACTTATTTTAAGTAAGTGAATTTGGCTTGTGTTCAATGTACATATCACCTAACAAAAGAGCTATATTAGTGACATTGTATTGATTTTAAACTTCTTTTTGTGATCTGGTGTCCAAGTGGCAAAAGCAAGGAGTATCTTCCCCCACAGAGTGGGCATAGCCATAGTGAGGTAGAGGGTACCACCTAGTAGGTAAGTGTCATTTGTGCTGGACACTGACCTGTTTGTGGCATTCCTCTATAACTCAAGTCTTTGGCTTTCATCACTAGAGAATTTGGAGCTTGGGACTGTTTTTAGAGAGGAGACTTTACATGCAAATGCACACCGGCCTACCTCCACCTGCTGCTCCAAACATTGAGCTAACATCACAGTCAGCAGTAGACAGCTGCATACCGCTGAAAAGCTTTGCAAGAAGCTGAAGATCTGGCTTTTCGTTTAAGCAGCTTGGGGACCACACACCTACCCAAGTGATTGGATATTCTCTCGGGTGATAAGTGTGCTATACAAAGCAACATAACATAACATAACGAAATCAGCATTTTGCGAATATACTTCTTATTAGTGTGCACGCGGGGAATCCCAGTGTTTCCCTCACACCTGCCTCCAACCTTGGGAATGGAGGGCACCATATTGCTGTCTTTTGCTGATTGGATCTTCTTCCAATATGTTACACAGGTGACAGGACTGTGGTAGCCTGGTAGGATTGGCTTTTAATTCTTTTCTGCCTGAGAATTGCTCCTTAAAAATGTTAATCCCATCACTCAGTCACACAATACTTGGGTATTGGGGTCACTGGAGAGTTAAAGTATCTGTTCTGAGAAGAGTAATCAAAAGCTATTTCTAATCTCTCCTAAATCGAGGTGTAAAGTGTTCCTTCTCACAAAGAGTCATTTTTTCCAAAGGGGAATTAGATTATTTGCACAAAAAGAGAGTGAATGTAACCATATCAAACACTGGGGCTAAATCTGACTGACAGCTTGATGAGGAAAAAGAAATCGTATTTCGGTAGCTCATTTTCAACCATGATTTATTTATACTGAACTTTGTACAGCTACTCCACAAAATCTCGTATTATAAAACAGCATGTTATAACATCCACTATGAAAATTCATGTGTGGAGTCATTGTGCATGCCTGTGATATTGTGTGTCATGTATTCAAAAAGGTATGGAATGACCCTCTCAAAGGCCACAACACCAGACTCATATTTTGAAGATAATACAATTTACAAGTTTAATTTGGCAACCTCAGAGGAAGTAGGCAGCAGTAGAAAACACTGCATGCCCCACTTTCCGCTCTATTGTTTCAAAAACTGAAAACCTTTTTTAAAAGCATCACTGGTTTCTTTAAGGAAAATAAGCTGTTTTAAAGAAAGTCTGTTGCCTTTTCCACAATGAGGAAATGTAATTTTATGCACCGTACAGTTGCACATTTGGGAAAGTCAGGGAAGCTGTGCATTTCTGCATCTGTTTTTCTTTCTTCTCCATGGTTAATTTTTTCCCCAGATTGGAAACTGCTTGTATAGTACTCCAACAAATATTATGGGTGTTCTCTGTTAAACCATGGAAATGAATTTAGTTCAGCATTTTACTGGTCTAAATATCTCAAATTTTCATGATGGAAAAGTGCTGAAGAGGAGAATGTCAATGATCACGAATAGATGTGCATGTAGATATTGACTAAAGCCAAAGGCATATCATCTCCATCTCGAATCCCACCTTAATACATCCACTTCCCACTCACTGTATGGGATTTATTCCTACATAATATCACACATCTGTGAGGTAATATGATGCAAGAATAAATTAATCTGCACCTGCATGGTTACCTTTTGTGGTAGGCTTGGAGGCAAGATACAGCCATTTTGGTTGTAAACGTACTTTTGTGAGTGTAAACACCTAGGGAATCAGGCTCATTAATTGCTAAATTTACTAAATTCTGATTTTCAGCTAGTGCACCTGCTTCTACTGAAACCACTTCTGTTTTTGTAGCCTGTATTTTTCCATGCAAATCTTATGCCATTATAATATTTCAATTTTTTTATTACACTTCTAGGCCCCTGTAGTTTCCATGACAATTGTTTTTTTTCAGATGCCAACATGCACACTGAAATTGAAAAGATATACATTTCTTGGAAAACCAATTCCTTTTCACTGTTCTCAATGGAGATTTAAGGAAAACAGGAAAAAGACTTTGACCATTGAAACTCCAGGGAAATATGGGGTTAGGGCACCGATTTGATGCCTGCTCATTCAAGCTGGTCATCCTCTGGTGCAGATGTTTGAGAGTTTAGTGTCCTGTTTTGTGGAATGAGTTCCCATTAAGACTTTGTAGCGATAGCTTTCTTCTGACATTTATTTGCAAATAGTCACTTTTAGCTTCACGCATAGTTATGGATTATTTCCAATCACAGTGATTTATAAAACGAGCATATTCCCTCATTCAAAGGGGGAAAAGATGCATAAAAGTATAACAGGATCGGGAGACTCAACAAGGTTCATGGTTGAAGTTAAATTTGATTTCAAGCAAGAGAATCTAAAGTGATTCTAAATTTGTAGTTGTTATCTAGTAAATACCATAATGCACTACAATATACTCTACAGTAAGATAATT
>CAWUFW010030079.1:0-17889 GCA_963921515.1 Calotriton arnoldi
GTCCACGCCCCTACCCTGTTTTTTTAACAATTACTGTGGGTAACTTTTAGATTTGTTTAAATTGTATCTGTTTGTTTCCCTGCCGCATGCACTTTAACCTACTCACCTCTTTCATCGGTCCCCTGTTGCTCCGCTCCCCGGTCCACCGCAGCAGCTAGGCTGCTGTTTGAGTGGAGGGAGTTGTTCTTTCTTTCTTTCCAGGAAGTGGGTTTTTCCCACTTCCCTTGGGCCACTATACGGCGGCCATTTTGGAGATGAGACGCTCTAGTCTTCCTCCAACTCCCATTAGGGCTTTCGGGTATAAACTTAGCCGATGGTGCTGACGCGCGCAGCGGGCGCGCCGGCGGCGCACCAAAGGCAAGCCCGTCTGCGCCAATCCGCGTCTGGCCGGGACCAGGGGCCACCCCCCCTCCCGGTTTCAGTCCTCACCGCCACATATACTCCCCAGAGTTACTCATGAGATTGAGGATGTCTCCCAGTAAGAACTGCCTTCACTCCATTCGTCCACTTATGGACATTTTGACTTGTCCTCAATGTTCTTATACTTTACCTCCTCCACCTAAACCCCGCCGGGTCCTTGCCTCCTCCTCAGTCTACAAAATGCTGTCTAATAACTGAAGATCCTTATCCAAACACGCCACGCAAATTTCTATCTTGCTCCAAGAGGAATGCCCTGACCTGCTATTTCTCACAGAAACCTGGCTCAATGCTGAGTCAGAACCTGACCTAGTCCAATGTCTCCTACCGGGTTACTATATCCAGAGGAAAGATCGTGAACAGGGGAGGGGAGGGGAGGAGGCATTGCCATTATTCTAAAAGAAGGTTTTAAATGCTGCATTATCCCCAATGTCCTTCCCGACTGTGAGAACTTCTCCTTCTCCATCTCACTTTCTTCAACTCATACCTTCTCAGGTATCCTTATATACCGCCTCCCGGTCCTCATGGACAACTGTTTAAAATTCTGCCAGAAGCTGTTGCCAACTTGGCAAGCTCCCCTTCTAACTTTACCATACCGGGGGATCTCAATTTGCATTTCGATGACCCCTCAGACCCAGTAGCGACCGAACTAAACCAAAATCTTTTGGCTCTTCGGATAAAGCAAAATGTTACGAGCCCCACTCATGAAAAAGGGCATCTTCTAGATCCCATTTTCTTCAACTGCAATGAACTTTCAGTCGGCGACCCAGTCCCAGTACCATGGTCCGACCACTTCCTGGTCCCCTTCTCTTGGGATCTATCAAAACCCCCCCTTAATACTTTCACGACCAGTAGCTGGAAACGCTCCTGGTCCAACCTCCCGTTGGACTCCTGGAATGCAGCTCTGATGAATTACATACCTACCCTAGATCCCTGCCCCACGGTCGCGAATAACCAATTTAACCAATGGATCAACTCCTCCCTTGACCTAGTTATACCTAAGAAACTTATCCATAAAAAAACCAGGAACAACCCCTCTCCATGGTACTCCTCTACATTGCATGAGTATAAACAAATCTGTAAAAGACTCGAGAGGAAATGGAGAAGAAATTATGATACAACAAGCAAACAGATCTACAGGGACTCTATTAAAATTTACCAATCCGAAGTGAAGGAGGCACAAGCGCTGTACTATGAGGAAAGAATCATCTCCGCCTCAAACGCCCCACGTGAAATTTTTAAGATCGCCAAGCACCTCCTAAAACTAACAGTCAGGGATGTTCCACCGGATAGTTCAAACGCACGCTGTGACGAACTTGCAGAGTTCTTCTCCAATAAGATCAAGGATCTCTACAATTCCTTCCCCCCCCCCGGACCATCCATCAATCTGCGGCTTACGGAGCACTCCATGTCCGGTGAGCACTTTCTCAGGGAAATTCCCTTGATAGACATGGACACCCTAGTGAATATATGTGCCTCAGTAAAATCTGGCTCTCCCAATGACCCTGCACCTCCCCAATTTTTTAGTAAGGCCGGGGATACAATCTTCCCAGTGTTGCTGAAGCTGGTAAACTTCTCCATTTCAACCGGACCAGTACCCTCACCCTGGAAACACGCCATGGTGAGGGCACTATTGAAGAAACCCAGTCTTGACCCTGATACACTTGGAAATTATCGTCCTATTTCCCTTCTCCCCGGAATCAGCAAAATGCTAGAAAAGCACGTTAACTCAGTTATCTCTGCTTTTCTTGAATCTAATAATATACTCCACCCGTCTCAAACTGGATCTCGAGCCCAACACGGGACTGAAACCGCATTACTCGCAGTGTTTAAAAAGGCCAAAATGATCCTAGACAAAGGAGGATCGACGGCCATCATCCTCTTGGACCTCAGTGCCGCCTTCGACACTGTTAACTACGACATCCTGATCCACAGATTGAGGAATGTTGGTCTATCAGGTAGTGTCATCACCTGGTTACAGTCCTTCCTCAAGGACAGGAGCTTTCAAGTATTTGAAGGGGATAACTCGTCAGATCAAATCCCACTTGGCTGCGGCGTCCCTCAGGGCTCATCCCTGAGCCCGATGTTGTTCAATGTCTACATGAGCCCACTGGCACAGATTGTCCTCCCCTTCGGGATAGACATTGTTACGTACGCCGATGACACCCAGTTAGTGGTGGCCCTAAACCACCCAGGATCCACCTCGTCCAGTCTAGACCCCTGCCTGGAGAGAGTCGCCAAATGGATGGAACTCTCCTTCCTCAAATAAAAGGAGATAAAACAGAGCTCATGATGCTGGGCAACTCACCCATTTCTGGCATCGGCCTAGCTTGGCCAAGCTCTTTCGGCTCCCCACCCACACCCAAAAATCAGATCAAAAGTCTAGGCATGTGGCTAGATCAGTCACTCACTTTTGATCATCAGGCAACTAAACTGGCAGCATCCTGCTATGGCATCCTGCGGATGCTCCGTAAAGTTCTTCCGCTCCTCCCTTTTTCAGCAAGAAGACTCATGGTCCAGGCTTTAATCCTCTCTCGCCTTGACTATGGAAATGCTCTGTATTTAGGAGCTCCTAGGGCTACCACAAATAAACTGCAAGTCATCCAGAATTGTGCAGCACGGATGCTTTTTATGATTCCCAACAGCCACTCCGCAAGGCCTGCTCTGAAAACCCTGCACTGGCTCCCGGTTGCGGACAGAATAAAATTCAAGTCTCTATGTATTGCCCACAAATCTTTCTGGAAGAAAGGCCCCCCCATCCTTCAAGCCATCGTCTCCCCTTACCACCCTAATAGACTCCTTTGTTCATCCAGTCTCTACCTAGCTGCGGTCCCTAAAATCAACAGGATGAGAAGTGGTGGTCGTTCCTTCCGCTTTACCTCCGCCAAGCCCTGTAACACGCTCCCCCTCCACCTACGATCGGAACCATATCTCCTTCCCTTCCGTAAACTTCTGAAAACTTGGTTTTTTCAAAACCCCTCCTATTAAGTTGTCGTGACCTGCCTCTCTCTCGGCTAGCGCTGGGACGCCTTTAGGTAGCCATGCGCTCTACAAATATCCATAACATAACATAACATAAGGAGAGAGCACTTTAGCACTGGTTAGCAGTGGTAAAGTGTGCAATGTCCTAAGGCCAGCAAAATCAATGTCAGCAAAACAGGAGGTCTGAAGGTAAAAGATTAAAAGGAAAACAATACCAAAGATGCCAGATCTAACATGTGTGCCCTACAGCTGAAAGTGGGAATCACTACCCAACCCCTTGGGAGTTCTCTTCACTAAGGCAGATAAACCTGGAGAGACCATCAGCATTGGTGTGGTCTGTTTCAGGACGGTGTTCCACCATAAAGTCCATTCCCTGTAGGGAAATGACCATCTCAACAGTTTGCAATTCTCAACCCTCTTATGCATTAGCCATTTGAGGGGTCTGTGGCTTGTCTGAACCCGGAAATGAGCACCAAACAGGTACGGTTTCAGCTTCTTCAGTGCCCAGACCACTGCCAAGGCTTCCCTCTCTATTGCACTGCTCCTCTGTTCTAGAGAAAGTAACCTCCTACTAATGATGGCTACAGGTTGATCCAGGCCCTCTTCGTTAAGCTGTGAAAGCCTGGCCCCTATGCCATGTTCTGAGGCATCCTGCTAGACAATGAATTCTTTGGAGAAGTCAGGGGTCTTGCACACGGTTGCTGTGCACATGGCCTTCTTTATGCTGCTTTTACACCGACAGTGAGTTGGATTGCAGGGTTCTGAGGGGAACTAAATTGTGTTCCCCAGTAATAGCTTTTGCCTTTCGATAATTCATCCTTTAAATTGGATTGCTTGGAATTTTCAGATATTGAACAGGTTTATTAGAAAAATACGAGTGTTATTGGTCCTTGGGCCTATTGGTCTCTTATTCTTAAGGAGATACATATGCTACAAGTGATTCAATCTCGATTTGCATGGAAGATTCCCGTGAGACGCTAAACTGGTAGTTTTGTAGTTTTTTTTAAAGTGGTCAATAACATTCATGTTCTTTCTACTCCAAACTTTTCCTATCCTGATGATGAAGCAATAAAGTATGAGTCGGAATGCCATTGAGGCATTATTGGGTAATTGGGAAAGAAATATTGGTTGTAATAGGTTTCATCTTGTGTGGACTACTTAATTGAATTTAAGACCCTTTGCCATTGTTTTTGTTTACATTGTATATTGTCTGTATATGTTTGTTTAGTGTAATATGTTGAGCCCAAATCATCTGTCTATATATTCTATTGTGATATATTTTTTGTGGAAAATCATTACTTAATAACAATCTCAATTATTTTGAATTTTCCTGTGGGCACTGTTTTTATTTATAATCTAAATTTGTGATACATATATACATTATCTTCAAGAACTGTTATAGCTTTTGCAAGGCCCACAAGTGGCATGTAGAGACCATGGGCACAGGCAGTGCCACCTTACTAGGAACTTACAAGTACATTAAATATGTCAATTGGGTATAAGCCAATCTTGCCATGTTTTAAGGAGAAAGCACAAGCACTTTTGCACTGCCTAGCAGTGGTAAAGTGTGCAGAGTCCTAAGGCCAGCAAAAAACAGAGTGAGCAAACCATCAGGTTTGAAGGCAAAATGTTAGGGAGAAAACCACACCAAGAATGCCAGGTCTAACAGTGTAGCAAAATGTTAGAATTGTGTGATTTAAATTAATGCAATGTAGACGCAGACTCAGATGCCTTTTTTACTTGCTAGCAGAAATTTCTTTGCCTAACCATTAGGGAGATTCCCTTCTTAGTGGCAGATACCTTTAGAGCAGAAGCCCTTTCACTTGCATTTATGGCAGAATCTTTATTTCCTGACTTGTTAGCAGAAATTTCCATGATTTAGCAGGGTACAGTGCTCTCTTTATGGAAGAACTAATTTTGCTTAACATGCGTTTCGAGATGACTTTATAGTAGTTTGTCTTTGCTTTTATTGACATTGAATGATTAATTGGCTATTGCATTCTTTTATTGATTACTGATTACAACTAATACTGATGATTTGAGTTTGTAACTTTGTTAATCCTATGATGAATCTTTATGGCTTGAAACGTGATCACTCCTTTTCTTCCTTGTAAAGCCAGATGTGCTTTATGTTACTGAAATGTATTGAAATTTGATGTTAGTCTCAGTAGGAAAACGAAGATTTATTGGAGAGCGCTTTCTGAACCAGAGATTGCACCAAAAATGTGCAGGATGCAAAGCGCTCCATCAGTCAATGCGAGGATGGGTGGCTCGGCAAAGAAGGATTGATTGAGTGCATGCCTTTCTCCCTCCTTCCCAGGCCCTTCAATCGTTATCTTGTTTTGCCAAAGAAAAGTCATCTTGCAATAGGAGCCATCTATTTCCAGTAGAATCGCAGATCTCGAGTCAGAGTCCTGGAGAGTGCTTCCTTTCACTTTAAAGGACTGCCTGTAATGCAGAATAGAGCTCGAAAAATCAGAAAGAAAACAAAAGCCTCACAAGCCACAGGTCAGAACAAACCAGTGCTTAATTTGAGCCGGTGCTTTCTGGTGCTCAGCACCGGCACTTAATTGGTTTCCGGTGCTCGGCAACGGCACCTAACTGTTCTAAGTGTGGTGTTGCCAGTCTACCACATGGTGGCGCTGCTCATCTAATTTAGAGATGAGCAGAACAACGATTGTTTAGGAATACAATATACATTAACCCCTTCGGTGCTCGGGACGGCCCCCGGCCGTCCGACGTCACAGTGGGCGTGTGCGGAGGACGGCCAGGGGCCGTCCTAAACACGCCCACTCAATAAATCACCCGCACCGCGGCGGAATTGGCGCCGCGGTCAATGGGTTAAAATAGTGCTAATACCTGCCTCCCCAGCCATTCCTTTAGCTTTAGGGGCCTGGAAAAATCGGAACTGTCGCATTTACATGTGGGAGAGATGGTCAGTAGTTGTTTTGGCAGCGATGACAAGGGTGATGTGTGGTGCAAGCCTCAGTGGCCTCCTAGTCAGAGCCCTGGCACTTAATATTTTACAAATGAAGCACTGGAACAAACATAATGGATACGATGGGGAAACAAAAGAAAGACCAACATGGTGAGCTCCCAGCTGACACAGTCAACAGTGGTGCCCATCTTGAAATACAAACCATTTTCTGATCACACTGAGGTATTGTCAGCAAGTCATCGCGAGATATGTGATTTGGGCACCTAAATTAATTTTGGCTACTCACTTGCATTGTTTGTACCTGGACAAATAAATGTATATGCTTCTTTCTCATTTCTCTTATCTTCCCAAATTGGACACACTTAAAAAAGAGGCTAAACCCCACTACTTAAAAAGCACAATTAAAAAAACCTATATATTCACATTTGTCTGTAGTACCTCTCTGCGCATAGCTGAATCCTCAGTAATGGATACCCTTCGGCCTAAACCTCGTATAAGCTAATAAAGATTTATGTAGGGTCTGACTTGCACATGGGCTGAGGCATTCATGGCAGAATGTCGCTCATAGTCACTACATCATGGGGAGCGCAGATCTACGGAGTAGGGGAGCCCAGAACAGGGAAGGAATCGATGCCTTTGACAGAAACTCCACATGCAAGCCATTGCAAACCTCACGCTGGTGGCTGCAGCCATCTTATTTTTCTGATGAGAGCTCATTAAAATGTGTGCTTCATGTTGTGCGGCGATCTCAACGTTGTCTCCTTTTTGACCAATTGACAACGAAAAACCAACGATTCCAAATGTATGATTGTGCAATATTACGAGGACTAATTCAACTGTGACAGACACTGTAATTAGGTAATGACGGTATGCCAGTAGACGAAGGGTGCTGACTTCTGTGTATTGTTAACACAAGGTATTGGGCTTTGCCAGACCTACAAACTGCGCAAAGGGTATTTGTGGTTGTAAAAGTACCTGACACTCTACGTTTTGCATGGGCACCTATCACCAGGTGGTAGCTTGTGGTAATTACACATGGACACAGGTCACAAGGGGTAATTATGTGCACAATAAAAGTGCAAACAGTCTGTGCACCCTATATGCATGCAGCGACTTCAGAGTCTGCCTCCTGCACACCCTGAAAACATGCAAACATGGAAAGTTAAGATACGTTGCAAAGCACTCATCATTCAAACTGTTGATCATTTTCCACCATTGTTCCAGATGAAAGGTTTCCAATCTGTAATAAATGTGTGGAAAACTGAGAATACACAGTGTTTCTGAATTCAGCTTCCTGTAACTTGCTCTCCGTCCACATGTTTCCTAATGGGCACAAAAGCCTAAGATGAATCCATTGATTGTACTGGCACCAGTCAGACCAAGAAGACAAGAGAATACACATGTTTTCCCAGTGCAGGCAGCTGCAAATGACCACATAAACCTCTGTGATTATAACGTGGATTTAAAACCAGCTAACTGAAAGAAAATGGGGCCAAGCCAAATAGGTACAATGACAGGACTGGCGTCAAAATATGGTGGGTTTTATTAGTAATGAAATGACCACACCGGCCACAGTCCAGACTGCCATACTCAGCACCATCTAGAGAGCTAGGAGCCACATTACAAATAGTGCCTCCGGGGCGCAATAGGCAAGCTTGCCAGTTTTCTGCACCTTCGGGACACTGCTGTTTTACAGAAGGGGCCGCAGACGCTTGTGTGCCCCCTTCTGTAATACTGATTGTGCTGGCTATGAGGGTGTTCTCTCATTTGCATGGGGCTTTAGCCCCATGCAAATAAGGGAAGCACTTAGCCTCTGCTCCTGTCAGTGGTGACTGCCTCGGAATGGGGGTTGTGGAGGGGGGGTGGATTAAAAAAATAAAATAAACTTACCTTCTCCACCGCGCCTCCGCACGCCTCTCCTTTGTCTGCTGTGCTGGAAGCACCGGAAGCACCCAGGCTTCCGGACTCTCCCAGCCAATCACAATGCTACAGGAGCAGCGTCGTCATTGGTCTGAGCATCCTGTTTGGACACTCAGGCAGTGCCTGGGGAGGCTGGGCATGTACTCCACAGGGCTAGGCAACACAGCCCAATGGAGAACATGACAAGTGCGCATCATGGTTTGGCTTGCCCCAGGGGCGGCCAAACCATCATGTGCACTTAGAGGAGTGGAAACCACTCCT
Source organism: Calotriton arnoldi (assembly GCA_963921515.1). Classification (NCBI taxonomy): domain Eukaryota; kingdom Metazoa; phylum Chordata; class Amphibia; order Caudata; family Salamandridae; genus Calotriton; species Calotriton arnoldi. The sequence goes on from CAWUFW010030079.1 coordinate 8,519, forward strand.
CCCACGCTCTGGCATCACAGAGCCCTGCCCCAGCAACTCCAGCATAGGAAAAGATAATAACGTCCTGTTATTATCATTTTATTTTTATTTTTTGCACTGCTGAAACAGTAGTGGGGCGACGCTCCTCCGCCTTAGCAGAGGAGCTGCCACTAGCTCCTGTGTGCCTTTTTATGGACGAAGGTGCAGAGGTAAAGTGGTCATCAGGAGGCACACTGACAGAGCGTCGCAAAGAGGTGATGCATTCTCACTGCACCTCCCAAGAGGGCCCCCTGGAGGGACAAAAGCAGGTCCCATGTCTCCCGCACATCTCACTTCAAATTGCAGACCGGGTGCACCTGCATTTTGAAAGGTGGACCAGCTGCTTTAATCAGCTGTCTGTCTTTTACCCATTCGATACCCCAGGGCAGCAGGAGTCTGAGGCTTGTCTGAAGTAGCGCATTGTCAGTAATAAAGCACAATGTCCCTGCTTGCACCCGGTGCAGATAGCTAAAGGTGCTCCTCAGAGCAGACAGGGACAGTGCACCCTTTCTGTACTATAGCAACTGCAGGTAAACTCACAGTAGCAGCATATGGCTAAATTATTGGCTGGCCCTTGGAACATAGTGGAAGGCATCGCCATCAGTTCCATAACAGTGTTGAGTTTAGTAGTTTTGAATTAAACATTTTATTATTTAGTTGTAAGAAATTGGGTTACTGGTTGAGGGGGGGTGAAAGCTGACTCAAGCAGGAACCATAATCCTTGTCAGGGGGAGGCACAAGCACACCCTAACTTAACCTGTGCTACCACCCTCTGGTATCTTGGCACAGAGCAGTCAGGCTTAATTTAGGGGCAAGGTGTAAAGTATTTGTACAACAGTTCAAACAGTAACAAAGTCAAAACACAAAACAAAAAAAGGATCCCACACCAGATTAAGAACAAATAGCAGATTTTAATAAATAAAACAAGATCAAAACAACAAAAATCCAATCCTTAGAACCGGAGATATGCAGGTTCAGTCCTTTTCACCCAGGTAAGAGGATACCAGGGCAACTGGTGAGCAGTCCTTGAGGGAAGAAGTCCAGCAAAGTGGTAGTCCTGTGAGCAGCACAGCAGTCCTTTTTCCTGGCAGAGTCTTCCACCGGTCCACAAGTGTACTCAAGAGTTGGTGTATGAAGTCCAATGAAGATTCTAGGGGTTTCCCTTTGAAGTGCACAGGTTTGCTGCCTCCCCTGCCCTGGCTCCAGACTAACTACAGGGATACACAATTGTTTGTGTGAAGGCAAGACACAGCCTTTTCAGGTGTAAGTGGGGCTGTGCCTAACCCCACCCTCCCTTTGTACCAGTGATAGCCCATTCAGGCACATTTAAGCTCTTTAGTGTGTGTGGCTAACTAGGAGGAATCCACAAAGACCAACTGGCAACTACACCTAGTCATGTGACCCAGAGACAGGCTGCAGGTACCAAATGTCTAAGGCAGGAAAATGCCAACTTTATAAAAGTGGCATTTTCAAAATTGTAATATAAAATCCGACCTCGCCATAGAAGAGAATTGTTCATTGCACAGAGACACCTAACATGAATTGTTTCCCTGTTTCCATTTGAAAGTTACAGCTTATTAAATGTAAAAAGGTAACTCCAATATTATCCTACTGAAGATGTAGGCCTTGCAACAGTGAAATGAATTTAAGAGTTTTTCACTATTAAGACATGTAAAACTTAAAATTACATGTCTTACTTTTTAAATACATTGCACACTGTCCTGTGGGCTGTTAAGGTCTACCCTAGGGGTGACATATATGTATTAAAAAGGCCGGTTTGTGTCTGGAAAAAGGTTTATTTTGTCAGGTCGAAATGGCAGTTTAAGGGGTCGATTCCGATCTCGGCCGGAAGCGCACCTAACACTATTTGTCCGGAAATAAACCAAGCCGAATGCGTGTTTCCCGACCGATTCGAACAGTCGTCCGAGCAAGTACGATGCGCATAACAGCACAGATTCCGAGCGAGCCGTACTTACCCATTCCAGCTCCTGTTCCCCGCCCGAGGCGGATCCGTACACGCCGAATCGAGTCGCACGGAAGCAAATACACAGCACCTTCCGGCCGGACTAGTACGATGCGCCTTCCGTACGCGCCGAACCCGTCGCTACGTCCGGCACGTCAGAGCATCCAGGAGAGCTGCACATAAGCTCCGATTCGCGCCACAAGACGATCCACGGCAACGAGACGAACAAGCCAGCGACGAGTACGAGTCGAAGCCACGAGAAACCCGAACGAGACGACCCAACCATGAATCCCATCGCGCAGGTCCTACCAATACTCTACATCTATTACCGGGACCCGTACGGACGCGTACTGCGCAGACTGTAAGTCAAACACCCACAACACAAACAAACGGCACGTACCCGACATATGTCACACACACATAGGGATGCAGAAATGACGTACACTAGCAACAGCAGAACCATAGGGGCGGGATGGCTATCACCGATGCCATACACACCCATAGGGGGACGGATGCCTACCACTACCACCACCCCTACTCAGGGGGGCCTGGATGCCTGTCACTACTACCATCCCCACTCATAGGGTGATGGATGCCTACCACTACCACCACCCCTACTCAGGGGGGCCTGGATGCCTACCACTACCACCACCCCTACTCAGGGGGGCCTGGGTGCCTACCACTACCACCACCCCTACTCAGGGGGGCCTGGATGCCTGTCACTACTATCATCCCCACTCATAGGGGGATGGATGCCTACCACTACCACCACCCCTACTCATGTGGGCCTGGATGCCTGTCACTACTACCATCCCCACTCATAGGGGCCTGGATGCCTACCACTACCACCACCCCTACTCATGGGGGCCTGGATGCCTACCACTAACACCACCCCTACTCATGGGGGGATGGATGCCTACCACTAACACCACCCCTACTCATGGGGGCCTGGATGCCTGTCACTACTACCATCCCCACTCATAGGGGGATGGATGCCTACCACTACCACCACCCCTTCTCAGGGGGGCCTGGATGCCTGTCACTACTACAATCCCCACTCATAGGGTGATGGATGCCTACCACTACCACCACCCCTACTCAGGGGGGCCTGGATGCCTACCACTACCACCACCCCTACTCAGGGTGGCCTGGATGCCTGTCACTACTACCATCCCCACTCATAGGGGGATGGATGCCTACAACTACCACCACCCCTACTCAGGGGGGCCTGGATGCCTGTCACTACTACCATCCCCACTAATAGGGGGATGGATGCCTACCACTACCACCACCCCTACTCAGGGGGGCCTGGATGCCTGTCACTACCACCACCCCTACTCATGGGGGCCTGGATGCCTACCACTAACACCACCCCTACTCATGGGGGGATGGATGCCTACCACTAACACCACCCCTACTCATGGGGGCCTGGATGCCTGTCACTACTACCATCCCCACTCATAGGGGGATGGATGCCTACCACTAACACCACCCCTACTCATGTGGGCTTGGATGCCTGTCACTACTACCATCCCCACTCATAAGGGCCTGGATGCCTACCACTACCACCACCCCTACTCATGGGGGCCTGGATGCCTACCACTAACACCACCCCTACTCATGGGGGGATGGATGCCTACCACTAACACCACCCCTACTCAGGGGGGCCTGGATGCCTGTCACTACTACCATCTCCACTCATAGGGGGATGGATGCCTACCACTACCACCACCCCTACTCATGTGGGCCTGGATGCCTGTCACTACTACCATCCCCACTCATAGGGGGATGGATGCCTACCACTACCACCACCCCTACTCATGTGGGCCTGGATGCCTACCACTACCACCACCCCTACTCAGGGGGGCCTGGATGCCTGTCACTACTACCATCCCCACTCATAGGGGAATGGATGCCTACCACTACCACCACCCCTACTCATGTGCGCCTGGATGCCTGTCACTACTACCATCCCCACTCATAGGGGCCTGGATGCCTACCACTACCACCACCCCTAATCATGGGGGCCTGGATGCCTACCACTAACACCACCCCTACTCATGGGGGGATGGATGCCTACCACTAACACCACCCATACTCATGGGGGCCTGGATGCCTGTCACTACTACCATCCCCACTCATAGGGGGATGGATGCCTACCACTACCACCACCACTACTCATGTGGGCCTGGATGCCTGTCACTACTACCATCCCCACTCATAGGGGCCTGGATGCCTACCACTACCACCACCCCTACTCATGGGGGCCTGGATGCCTGTCACTACTACCATCCCCACTCATAGGGGGATGGATGCCTACCACTACCACCACCCCTACTCATGTGGGCATAGATGCCTGTCACTACTACCATCCCCACTCATAGGGGGATGGATGCCTACCACTACCACCACCCCTACTCATGGGGGCCTGGATGCCTACCACTACCACCACCCCTACTCATGTGGGCCTGGATGCCTGTCACTACTACCATCCCCACTCATAGGGGGATGGATGCCTACCACTACCACCACCCCTACTCATGTGGGCCTGGATGCCTACCACTACCACCACCCCTACTCAGGGGGCCTGGATGCCTGTCACTACTACCATCCCCACTCATAGGGGGATGGATGCCTACCACTACCACCACCCCTACTCATGTGGGCCTGGATGCCTACCACTACCACCACCCCTACTCAGGGGGGCCTGGATGCCTGTCACTACCACCACCCCTACTCATGGGGGCCTGGATGCCTATCACTAACACCACCCCTACTCATGGGGGGATGGATGCCTACCACTACCACCACCCCATCTCATGTGGGCCTGGATGCCTACCACTACCACCACTCCTACTCAGGGGGTCTGGATGCCTGTCACTACTACCATCCCCACTCATAGGGGGATGGATGCCTACCACTACCACCACCCCTACTCATGTGGGCCTGGATGCCTACCACTACCACCACCCCTACTCATGGGGGGATGGATGCCTACCACTAACACCACCCCTACTCAGGGGGGCCTGGATGCCTGTCACTACTACCATCCCCACTCATAGGGGGATGGATGCCTACCACTACCACCACCCCTACTCATGTGGGCCTGGATGCCTACCACTACCACCAACCCTACTCAGGGGGCCTGGATGCCTGTCACTACCACCACCCCTACTCATGGGGGCCTGGATGCCTACCACTAACACCACCCCTACTCATGTGGTATGGATGCCTACCACTAACACCACCCCTACTCAGGGGGGCCTGGATGCCTGTCACTACCACCACCCCTACTCATGGGGGCCTGGATGCCTACCACTAACACCACCCCTACTCATGGGGGGATGGATGCCTACCACTACCACCACCCCTACTCATGTGGGCCTGGATGCCTGTCACTACTACCATCCCCACTCATAGGGGGATGGATGCCTACCACTACCACCACCCCTACTCATGTGGGCCTGGATGCCTACCACTACCACCACCCCTTCTCAGGGGGGCCTGGATGCCTGTCACTACTACCATCCCCACTCATAGGGGGATGGATGCCTACCACTACCACCACCCCTACTCATGTGGGCCTGGATGCCTGTCACTACTACCATCCCCACTCATAGGGGGATGGATGCCTACCACTACCACCACCCCTACTCATGTGGGCCTGGATGCCTACCACTACTGCCATCCCCACTCATAGGGGGATGGATGCCTACCACTACCACCACCCCATCTCATGTGGGCCTGGATGCCTACCACTACCACCACCCCTACTCAGGGGGGCCTGGATGCCTGTCACTACTACCATCCCCACTCATAGGGGGATGGATGCCTACCACTACCACCACCCCTACTCATGTGGACCTGGATGCCTACCACTACCACCACCCCTACTCAGGGGGGCCTGGATGCCTGTCACTACCACCACCCCTACTCATGGGGGCCTGGATGCCTACCACTAACACCACCCCTACTCATGGGGGGATGGATGACTACCACTAACACCACCCCTACTCATGGGGGCCTGGATGCCTGTCACTACTACCATCCCCACTCATAGGGGGATTGATGCCTACCACTACCACCACCCCTACTCATATGGGCCTGGATGCCTGTCACTACTACCATCCCCACTCATAGGGGCCTGGATGCCTACCACTACCACCACCTCTACTCACGGGGGCCTGGATGCCTACCACTAACACCACCCCTACTCATGGGGGGATGGATGCCTACCACTAACACCACCCCTACTCATGGGGGCCTGGATGCCTGTCACTACTACCATCCCCACTCATAGGGGGATGGATGCCTACCACTACCACCACCCCTACTCATGTGGGCCTGGATGCCTGTCACTACTACCATCCCCACTCATAGGGGGATTGGCTGCCTACCACTACCACCACCCCTACTCAGGGGGGCCTGGATGCCTACCACCACTACCATCCCCACTCATAGGACGGGTAATGCATGACACAACCAGCATACTCCAACATAAGGAATGTCAGAAAAAGACATCACCCCAACATCATGACAAGCGTGTGTAGTCTGTGTCAAATGCCTACAACACTGAACATGACAATGAACATACAATGTGACCCTCTATCACATGTGTCACACATAAATGTGTGTGGCCTCCACAATGCAAGCAGACCATGACCACTGTGGCAATGGGGTCTAAACCCCCATCATCACAGTGACCAAAATGTAAGTGTGGTGTCCATAGCTGAAGCCCAATTGAACATTGTGGCAATGGGGTCTAAACCCCCATCATCACAGTGACCAAAAGGTAAGTGTGGGGTCCATAGCTGAAGCACATTTTGAACATTGTGGCAATGGGGTCTAAACCCCCATCATCACAGTGACCAAAATGTAAGTGTGGGGTCCATAGCTGAAGCACATTTTGAACATTGTGGCAATGGGGTCTAAACCCCAATCATCACAGTGACCAAAAGGTAAGTGTTGTCATTGAAAAAGCTGCAACTGCCAAACAGCATGGATGATTCCTGGTCACACAACAACAAACACATCAGTGGCAAAGTAGTGCTTGTGTCCCATAGCAACATAGATTGGGTGAGGCAAACAGTGCAGTGCAAATAAGACATACCTTTGGCCATGTGCAGACAAACATCACCCATGGCTGACATTGTCAACATTTATCAATTACACAATGACAGAAGTGACCATCATAATGCAGACCCACATATCTGCACCAATGGACACACAAATGTAGATATCCTGTGGAGACTGTAGATGTGAGGTGAACATATACCATACCATGGCAGCAATGGGACATACAAACCATGATTATTGTGCTGACTGATGACCTAGGACTCCCAGGGACAGCAGGGGAAATCCACCAAACAACATACAGCCAATAGCACACTAAAGATATGCCAATGCAGTGGTGCAGATGCACAAACACAAACAGGCAGCCTCACACTGCATACCAAACGCAACAGGGGATGGGGGTGTGTGCCAGTGTCCCCAGGCAACCACACAACACATGAGGAGGCCTGAATCCCAATTACACAGATGTGTATACAGTGCCACACAAAAGTAACTCATGGATCAGATTCCCCTATGTGGGCAATCAGGCATTGTTAGATGAGAGGGAGCCCAAATTACACATGTCACACAAGCTTGTAGGAACAGCAACTAACACAGCAAGAGACAGACCCACCACAGCACTACTCCCAGGGACACCACATTGTGGTGACACTAGCCTGCATGATAATCCCACTGTGATGACAAAGGTAGATGTCGTTCACACAGTGAACCACAGCCATGTGTCCTGAGCAACTAACTACCATCACACCTACACAAGCACAAATCAATCAGCACGGCCGGTCAGCCAAGGCCAATATGGAGGTAGGGGTCTAGCCGTGCAACAACTCACATTTGCACACACTCAACACCACACACCTTGATCTCCACCAATGTGCAGCAGTGAAGCTCACATGGACTGGTGACATTGCACATGCACCCATGACAATCCCAGGGTGGTGGTGGGAACTAAGGTGTGAAACCCATCACACATGGCCAGTCAACAAGACTCGTGAATGTCTGACACACTGCACAGTACGCCATACATGGGCATGACGTGAAATCCACCCCAATCAATGGGATCCCGGCCACAGTCACACACCAATGAAGAAGCCAAGGTGACACACAAAGAACACACATAGACAACTTCCAACATTGCAGCTCTGACCCTGAGGAGTGGCAGCAGTCACACACACAACGTGTCACAATCACTGAAAGCTACCACAAACTGTAAATTACATGACTTGTGTAACCAACAAGTGCCAAGGGGAATCCTGACTGTGTCCCATCTGCGTTTGCCCACATCCCCAGCCCTGACAACAAAGACAACTAGGGATGACAACCGGATGAACATTAGTTTGCCATGCACCCACATCCCGGAGAAACCAGGTCCAAGATGCTGGATGAACACAGGACAACTCAGCAAGCATCACAAACAGGAACATCCCTAGGGACACAGCCTGTGTAGGAAAAGGGAAGGGAACACACACAGACATGCTCACACAACACACAATACGGGCCCAGGCAATGGCACGGGATTACACACTGCCATGAGGGCACTCCACTCCTGTGGAAGGTCCGCTGTGCCAAACCTTGTCTGTGCACGACTCAAACATGTCAGCAGAACACTCGGTCAGTGAGTCAACAACTACAACACACTGAAGGCTCTGCTTAGATTAGCCTGGGTACGGGAGTGTCACGTCAGTCATCTGCATACACCCTAAACACGTGTCAAGCAAGTTGCACTGGATACACAGATGAGTCCTTCAACATTGATGTGCTAAACTGCATGTCCAGTGGAGATGGGCACACAGTCAGGGAAATAGAAACATTGAACAGTGGTAAGCACACCAGATGTGCATCAGTGTAAGCCACAGATGTTAAATTACAAATGCAAAACGTACATCCCTGTGTCAAATGCTGAACATTACACCCTCAGACTGCAGCAAAGGATGCTATAGATCCAGACTACATTAGGACACATATCCCATGGACCACATGGAGTCCATCAAAGCAACACTTCATTTTCCTGATCTGAACACTATTACAACTGCAAATGCATGATGATACTCATCTACATCATGTACATCCATAGAAAAACCACAATTAAACAAAAAGAGGCTTTATTCAGCAAATGTTAAATTAAAATTTGAAGTCCAAAAGAAACTAAGGCCAATGGCCAGTCCAAATACACAGTCCCAACAGGGTGATATGTGACAACTTGTCACCCATTGCTTGCCTGCACTGGTACGGACAGGGGACATCCCCTCGGAGGGGCATACAAGGGGCAGGCCAGGCACCGCAGGGACAGGATCAGTAATACGTAACTGAACGCGGCCAT
>CAWUFW010030080.1:0-17889 GCA_963921515.1 Calotriton arnoldi
GGCTTTTACAGTTATTGGTCTTGTGATAAATCTGCCTTTTTATAAAGATACTTATTTTTTATAATAACTACTTGTGTGGTGTCCCTTTGTAGTGTTCCTCACTGTGTTACTGTGTATGATCATAAATGCTACACACCCTGCCTCTGAGATAATACCTACCTGCTCGTTAGCTACGTTACCACAGGGTTGAGCAGGGGTATTAAAGAGGGTAGCCCTCTCACTCTGACTTAGGAAGAAGGGCCCCTACTTGGACAGTGGCCAGCCATTGCCAACTAGAGACCCCCATTTCTAACAATAACTACATATCATAAAGAATAATATATATTTTTTAGCACGTTTTTTGGGGGGCAAAGTTCAGAAGTGGATTTTTACAACAAAATCTCAAATATGCAAGGCATCAGTCCCCCCCACCTTTTTTGCAATCTCCAGGTGAACCGCCCATACCATGAAAGGAATGGTTTAGAGCCTTTAATACATTTTGGGTGCAACTGATGACTTTAAATTTAAACCAGAGAGGAAGAGATGGCTATTGGAACATTCACTGGGCATGGAAGGCCAAGAAATACTTGTACATCTTCCTGATCTATTAACAGATGATATGGATAAGTATGAATTGGCTGTAACGAAACTCGAGAAACACTTCTGCAAACCTCCGAACTTAAGTTCTTCTCTAGAGAACAGTGAGCTGCAGATTCAGTTGACATTTATGTGACTTCTTTAGAGGTTTTGGCGGCTAAGTGTGAATTTGGAACATTTACTGACCAGCTCATCAGAGACCAACAGGTAACTAAGGGGCCGATTCCGATCTCGGTCGGAGGCGCACCCAATACTATTCGGTCGGGAAAAAAGCCATGCGAAAGCCAGTTTCCCGACCGATCCGTACAGCACACCGAACGAGCAAGTACGATGCGCACAACAGCAAAAATTCCGGCCGAGCCGTACTCACCCAAACCAGGTCCTGTTCTCCGACCGAGGCGAATCCGGAAACGCCGAATCGAGTCGCACGGAAGGGAAAATGCAGCCCCGTCCGGCCGGACAAGTACGATGCGCTTTCCGTACGCGCCGAACCCGTCGCTACGCACGGCACGTCAAAGCATCCGGGAGAGGCGCACATAAGCTCCGAATCGCGCCACAACACGATCCACGGCTACGAGACGAACACAGCACAGACGAGGACGACGCGAAGCGACGAGGACGAAGCGAAGCGACGAGGACGAGCCAAGCGACGAGGACGACGCGAAGCAACGAGAAGGACGAACGACACGAACCAACCATGAATCCCTTCGTCCCGATCATACCAATATTCTACATCTACTACCGGAACAGGCACGGACGCGTACGGCGCAGAAGGTAAGTCAGACACCAACCACAAAACACATACAACACGTACACGACACATCACACACATACACGGGGAATCTGAATATACTTGCAACAGCAGCACCATAGGGGCGGGATGCCCATCACCAATGCCACATATGCACACAGGGGCCTGAATGCGCGCCACCACCCCAACCCAGGGGGGCTGGATGCCAACCACCACAACCACCCTTAGCCAGGGGGTGCCAAATGCCCACCACCACTACCACCCTTAGCCAGGGGGCAGGATGCCCACCACTACTACCACCCTCACCCAGGGGGGCAGGATGCCCACCACTACTACCACCCTTAGCCAGGGGGCTGGATGCCTACCACTACTACCACCCTTAGCCAGGGGGCAGGATGCCTACCACTACTACCACCCTCACCCAGGGGGGCAGGATGCCCACCACTACTACCACCCTCACCCAGGGGGGCAGGATGCCCACCACTACTACCACCCTTAGCCAGGGGGCAGGATGCCCACCACTACTACCACCCTCACCCAGGGGGGCAGGATGCCCACCACTACTACCACCCTCACCCAGGGGGGCAGGATGCCCACCACTACTACCACCCTTAGCCAGGGGGCAGGATGCCCACCACTACTACCACCCTCACCCAGGGGGGCAGGATGCCCACCACTACTACCACCCTTAGCCAGGGGGCAGGATGCCTACCACTACTACCACCCTTAGCCAGGGGGCAGGATGCCCACCACTACTACCACCCTCACCCAGGGGGGCAGGATGCCCACCACTACTACCACCCTCACCCAGGGGGGCAGGATGCCCACCACTACTACCACCCTTAGCCAGGGGGCAGGATGCCCACCACTACTACCACCCTCACCCAGGGGGGCAGGATGCCCACCACTACTACCACCCTCACCCAGGGGGGCAGGATGCCCACCACTACTACCACCCTTAGCCAGGGGGCAGGATGCCCACCACTACTACCACCCTCACCCAGGGGGGCAGGATGCCCACCACTACTACCACCCTTAGCCAGGGGGCTGGATGCCTACCACTACTACCACCCTTAGCCAGGGGGCAGGATGCCCACCACTACTACCACCCTCACCCAGGGGGGCAGGATGCCCACCACTACTACCACCCTTAGCCAGGGGGCAGGATGCCCACCACTACTACCACCCTTAGCCAGGGGGCTGGATGCCTACCACTACTACCACCCTTAGCCAGGGGGGCAGGATGCCTACCACTACTACCACCCTCACCCAGGGGGGCAGGATGCCCACCACTACTACCACCCTTAGCCAGGGGGGCAGGAAGCCTACCACTACTACCACCCTTAGCCAGGGGGGCTGGATGCCTACCACTACTACCACCCCCACTCATAGGATGGACAATGCATGACACAACAAGCACACCACAACCTAGGGAATGCAAGATTAAGACATCCCCCCACCACCATGACAAGCGTGTGAGCAGGCTGTGTCAAATGCCTACAACACCGAACATGACATTGAACATACAATGTGACCCCCTAGCACATGTGCCACACATATATGTGTGTGGCACCCACAATGCAAGCAGCCCATGACCATTGTGGCAATGGGGCCTAAACCCCCATCATCACAGTGACCAAAAGGCAAGTGTGGGGTCCATAGCTGAAGCACATTTTGACCATTGTGGCAATGGGGTCTAAACCCCCATCATCACAGTGACCAAAAGGCAAGTGTGGGGTCCATAGCTGAAGCACATTTTGACCATTGTGGCAATGGGGTCTAAACCCCCATCATCACAGTGACCAAAAGGCAAGTGTGGGGTCCATAGCTGAAGCACATTTTGACCATTGTGGCAATGGGGTCTAAACCCCCATCATCACAGTGACCAAAAGGTAAGTGTGGGGTCCATAGCTGAAGCACATTTTGACCATTGTGGCAATGGGGTCTAAACCCCCATCATCACAGTGACCAAAAGGTAAGTGTGGGGTCCATAGCTGAAGCACATTTTGACCATTGTGGCAATGGGGTCTACACCCTCATCATCACAGTGACCAAAAGGTAATTGTTAACAAAGAAAGAGCTGCAACTGCCAAACTGCATGGATCATTCCTGGTCACAGAACCAAAAACTCATCTGTGGCAAAGTAGTGTATGTGTCCCATTGCAACATAAATTGGGGGAGCCAAATACTGCAGTGCAAATGAAACATTCCTTTGGCCATGTGCAGACAAACAACACCCATGGGGGCTGAGACCGTCAACAGTCATCAATGACACAATGACAGAAGTGACCATCAGAATGCAGAACCACATATTTGCACCAATGGGCACACAAATGCAGATACCCTGTGGAGACAGCAGATGTGAGGTGAACAGATACCATACCATGGCAGCAATGGGACACACAAACCATGATCACTGTGCTGACCGATGACCTAGGAGTCCCAGGGACAGCAGGGGAAACACACCAAACAACATACAGCCAATGGCACACCCAAGATATGCCAATGCAGTGGTGCAGATGCACAAACACAAACAGGCAGACCAACACTGTCATCATACACAGCAGGTGAGGGGTGGGGGTGCCAGTGTCCCCAGGCAACAACACAACACATGAGGAGAGCTGAATACCAATCATACAGATGTGCATACACTGCCACACTAAGCTAACTCATGGATCCAAATCCCCTATGTGGGCAAGCAGGCATTGACAGGTGAGAGGGAGCACAAAACACACATGTCACACAGGCACGTAGGAACAACAACTGACACAGCAAGTCACAGACACACCACAGCACCACCCCCAGGGCCCCCACAATGTGGTGACCCTGGGCTGAAGAAAAATACCACTGTGATGACAAAGCTAAATGTCGTTCACACTGTGAACCACAGTCAGGTGTCCTGAGCAACTAACTACCATCACACCTACACAAGCACAAATCAATCAGCATGGCCAGTAAGCCAAGGCCAACATGGAGGCAGGGGACTAGCCGGGCAACAACTCTCATCTGCACACACTCAACACCACACCCCTCGACCTCCAACAATGTGCAGCAGTGAAGTACACATGCACTGGTGACATTGCACATGCACCCATGACTATTCCAGGGTGGTGGGTGGGAACCAAGGTGTAGAAACACATCACACATGGACACTCAACAAGACTCCTGAATGTCTGACACACTGCACACTACTCTGTACATGGACATGACGGCAATACCACACCGACCAATGGGATCCCAGCCACAGTCACACACCAATGAAGAAGCCAAGGTCACCCACAAAGAACACACATAGACAACAACCAACATTGCAGCCCGGACCCTAAGGAGTGCCAGCAGTCACACACACAACGTGTCACAATCACTGAAAGATAACACAAACTGGAAATCACATGACAGGGGCAAACAACAAGTGCCAAAGGGAAACCTGACTGTGACCCATCTGCGTCAGCACACAAACTCTGCCCTGACAGCAAACACACCTATGGGTGACACCCTGATGACCAGTAATGTGCCATGCACCCACATCACAGAGAACACAGGGAGAAGACTTTGGGGGAACATAGCTCAAGTCAGCAAGCATCACAAACAGGTACAACACTAGGGATCACAGCATGCGCAGATGAATGGAAGTGAACACACAGACATGCACATACAACACACACCTTGGGCGCAGGCAATGTCACACGTGTACACACTGCCATGAGGGGACTCCACTCCTGTGTGAGGAAAGCTGTGCCATATGTTGCCTCAGTAGGGCCCCATCATGTCAGCTGAGCACTTGGTCACACAATCAACAATTAGCACCAAATGAGGGCTCCCATCACATCAGCCTGGTCATGGATGTGCCAACGGAATCATCAGCACAGATCCAACACACTTGTATAGCAATGTTGCACTGACTACACGGATGAGTCCCTCCCCATTGATGCCCAAACCTGCATGTCCACTGGAGATGGCAACACGGTCAGGGAAGTAGACAAATGCAACGATGGCAGGCACAACAGATGTGCAGGGGTGGAAGCCACAGATATGAAATTGCCAATGTAAGTAGGAAACCCATTGCCAAATACTGAACACATGACACCCTCAGATGCTGCTATTGATGACATGGATACACCACATGATAGGACACATTCCCCCTGGACCACATGGGTTCCTGCACAGTAACACTTCATAATCATGAGACCAGATATCACCATCACTGCAGCAAGGGCATGGTTAGCTGCACCAACAACATGTACATCTGAAGCATGAGCACTAGAGAAAAGAAAGTTGCTTTATTCAGCATATGTGTTGAGGCCAAACGAAGTCCTGAAAAAGAGCAAAGGCCAATGGCCAGTCCATTGTCAAAGTTCAAACAGGGTGACACTGGCAGATGTCACCCTACGCATGCCTGCACAATACCAGGGACAATCCACTAGGAGGGGCAACCGGGGGGCAGGCCAGGCACCGCAGGGACAGGATCAGGGCTCACCAGGGGGAGTCAGGGAAGGGGTGGTGGGTGCAGGAGAGCCACTGACAACTGCAGTGGAGGTGTCTGACATGGTGTGTGCCGGCACAACTGGGGGGCATGACACAGATGTCGTGGGTGCCGGCACAACTGCAGTGGACCCTGCAGATGGGGTGGACAGGTCCGCCACTGCAGTGCCCAAGTCAGACAGGGCGGTAGTGGACTCCACTGCAGTGCCTACCTCCAGGGGAGGAGAATGGGGAACAGGCAAGGTGGGTTGGACAGAGGGGGGACACCCTCACCACATCAGTGGCACAGACAAGCGCAGCGGGGGGTGTGGTGCTGGGAGAGCAAGTGGCAGGGGAGAAGGCCGGAGCATCTTGGGGATGGTATATCTGTGGGTGGGGGAACCTGGGGCAGGGTGTGGTGGGGGCACCTGTGCAGTGGGGGCCTGAGGGATGGAGGACGGAGACCTTGTGCCTGAGCTGCAGGGTGGTGGCGGGGTCTTGCTCTTAGCACTCCGGGGGACTTGCGGGTGGGGGCCTCAGTCCGTCTGCGCCTGGGGGAGGGTGTCCGGGGGCGAGGGGCACTCTGCTCCGTGTGGGTGGGCTTCCTCTTCCCCCGGGATGCTGGAGCAGCTTCATCGGTGGGGAAGAGGCCGAGGTCACAGAGGAAGAGCTGCTGTGACTTTGGGGTTGCAGGTGAGGCAAGGGAGGGTGCTTTGGAGGGAGAGGGAACTGAGGACTGCGCAGTGCATGTGGATGCGTGTGTGTGTTCCAGGGCCCCATCCCCTGTGAGTCTGGCTTCAGTCCCCTGAATGTGCGTGCGTGTGCGTTTTGTCATTGGCGTGTGTGTCAGTGTGCTGGATGTGTGTGTGCTGGTGTGTGCCTGTGCCAGTGTGTGTGTGCCTGGGATGGGTAAGGTGCTGGGGAGTGTGGATGGAGCAGAGGCAGGAGGGGTGAGGGACCGTTTGAGGAGGGACACTGCTGCCGTCAGGGAGGAGTCCATGGACCTATTGCCCCTCTGTAGGTCAGACATGCCCGATGAGATGCCCTCCATGAACGACACCAGCTGAGTCAACAGCGCGGTGTGCGCATGGAGGACACTCAGCATGGCTGTCTGCCCTACATGGAGCTGGCGAAGGAGGTACACAGACTCCTCACTCAGGGCAGCAGGGGACACAGGGGCAGGGGGTGCGGTGCCTGGCCCAAAGGAGACACGCTCCCGGACATGGGAGCCTCCACGGACCTGGGGAATGGGAGCCGATGGGAGGGCGGTGGTGGTGCTGGTGGTGGCGGGGACAGCAACACTAGCTGGGGTGTGGTGGCTGCTGACACCCGCCTCCACAAGGGAGTCATCCTCCGAGTTGCTCTGGTCCTCAGCTGAGGTGGATGCTGCTGAGGACTCCTCGGTGTGGCTCCCCTCGCCCTCCGTGCCACTGGGTCCCTCCGACCACTCCTCGGCTGCTGACCCAGTCTGGCTCTCCGGCTCCTCCTGGTCCGTGGAGCTGTCCCCTTCCGTGGCCGTGGATGTATCTGCAAACAATGGGGAAACAGACAGACATCAGTCACCTGCACCAAACGCACACACCACTGTGAGCACAGCACATTACAGAGCAAGCCCTGGCATCATTAGTTGTACATTGCTAAAAGTGCCCTAATTGAACAGGAGAAGTCAATTGTCAGTCTGATGCCAAGCATGGCACTCACATCCCACATGGCCTTGCACCCATCTGTCTGGTGTCTGTTGGATTGCAACACCCCAGTGTTGACACATGCACCAAGTACACAGTAGTTGGACAGTGCAGAGGACACGGTGTGGACACATCACAGCTCTTGCCACTGAGTCAGTACAGGTTTACGGATGTAAGGGATGCCCAGAGTCAAATAGGAAATGCATGTGATGCATACCAGCGACAGACACCATGATGCACCCATGTCCTGATAGCCAGCGCCACTATGGTGTGCATGTAGCACATGTCACTCCCCTGCAGGATCACCAATCAGTAGACACATGCCATGGCGGAGGCATGACTGCAAAGTCATACATCACTGTCTCAGTGATGTATGACTTTGCAGCCAGACAACAACACTCTGCACTGTGTCACAATAGTAGGTCATGGGGAATGCAAGTCCTGGAGCTGCACAAGTGCACATGTACATCCCCCCACAACACATCCTCTTAACCCTCATCTGTCCAGGTCATACCTATTGGACATATGGGAGACCTGTGACACTACCCTCTGAACCTGAGCCCCTCACACTCTGCTGTGCATGGGGAACAGCTGCCTGAACTTCACATTTACATGCCCCAGTCTGCATGGGCAGCTGATCAGACACCTATGTGTCACACAAGTATCGTCTCCTATGGTCACATCTCCAGTGGCATGCTGAGCCCCTACCAAGAAACTCCACAGCAGTCCTGGCGACTAATCCACAGCACACTGACACAGAGGCAGACACCTGAGGGGTCAAATCACTGTGCACAATGTGTCCTCTGATACACGGGAGTGGGAGTACAGAGTGTATTGTATGGCCTGGAGTAGGCATGACTGTCCAGCCCCACATGAATGAGGGATGAGCCCTGGACTGTAGGCAGCTGGCTAAGTATGTGTGACACACGTCATATACATACTCCTGGGGCCCAAACATTGTTCCCACCCGCAGCATGGGTGTGTGCCAGGTACCCCAGCCACATGTGGTGGATCAGCTCAGCAATTGGACCACAGATCAAAGTAACACGCTGAATACATGTCAGAATACAGGCATTGTGTAAGCAATGGACCCACCCATGATGCCCACCACAGAGTCAGGGAAACAGATGCTGTCTCCCACCTTGAGTCAAGCAAACTGCAAGGACACAGTCCTAAGTGACAGAATTCCCTGCATGTAAGGGCCACACCTGGGTATCAGATGAGGAGTGGGCAGTGCACAATAGAGGGACATGGCTCCTGGACAACATGACTGCTGTACTGTGGCAGTTCAACCTGGCCCGAGGAGGGCACATAACATGTTAGACAGAGTACACAGTGCAGTCTTTGACTCACCCCCTCCTTGCTGCTCTCTGGCCTTCAGCTGCCCATCCAGGTCTGGAAAGACCACCGCCAGGATCCTGAGCATGTGGGGGGTCAGGGTCCGTGTTCCGCCCCTCCTGCGAGGAGGCGACAGCTTCAGCTGGACCCGTGCAATCCTCCGGGTCCAGCCCCGAAGGTCCTGCCACCTCTTTTGGCAGTTGCGGATCCGGCGCTTGTAGACCCCCACGGACCGGACAGCCCGGACGATGTCCTTCCAGATCTCATGCTTCCGATGGGCAGAAGCCTGTCAGGATGACAAAGTGATAAGGCCATTACTACACATGCAACATATCCGTGCATGACACAGTTGCATATACATGTCGCAATCACAGGGGCACATGGTGTACCCAGGCAGTGCACGGCTGCCCATGGACAGTTTTCCAGAAGTCACTACATGGTATCATAGCATGGGGAGTAAAACCCTGTTCAGAAGCACTGTCACTGCACCATACCTGTCCAGTGCAAGTCACTACACACTATGGGGGGTGACAACTACTCAGTGAGCCTGCTAGCCAGTGGTGTGCTGACTCTCAGCCTTGCTAGTCAGACAAAATGCACATTCAGAAAGGCAGTGCACAGAACACTCACCTGCTCCCCTGGTGTCCCATACAGCTTGCTGTACTGTGGAAGTAGGCTGTCCAGCAGGGCCTGGTTCTCTTCAAGGCTGAAGGCTGGGGCTCTCTCCACAGTACGTGCCATTGCAGGGTCCAGAGGGGCAGAGACAGCAGCAGTGCAGTGGCAGATGTCGTCCTGGAGCATGTAGTGCAGGCAAGTGGGCTCTCAGGGGAACATGCAGCAATATATATGTGCTGGAGAGGCAGATACTGTCCCTTGTGTCCAAAGTGATAGGTCCAAGTCGTTTGCATCTTCTGAATCTGGCCAATCCATGGAATAGCAGCACCAAAACACGCCCACAGCATCCTTCAAAATTTCAACTTCATGACATACATGATTTTGCAACATTGTTGTGGGTGACCAACTGATTTTCCAGCAACCGACTCGTTCGAATATTCGAAAACGCGTCCGTTGCCAGGCAAGCCCATTGTCAATGGGTGCGCACCGATCGGTCCATTGAGGTACAACGCGCACAGGGGTACAACGCGTACCCGCACACATTGAATGCAATGGGCCGGCCGGAGGCACCGATCGGTCCATTGCAGTACAACGCGCACAGGGGTACAACGCGTACCCGCACACATTGAATGCAATGGGCCGGCCGGAGGCACCGATCGGTCCATTGCAGTACAACGCGCACAGGGGTACAACGCGTACCCGCACACATTGAATGCAATGGGCCGGCCGGAGGCACCGATCGGTCCATTGCAGTACAACGCGCACAGGGGTACAACGCGTACCCGCACACATTGAATGCAATGGGCCGGCCGGAGGCACCGATCGGTCCATTGCTGTTCAACGCGCACAGGGGTACAACGCGTACCCGCACACATTGAATGCAATGGGCCGGCCGGAGGCACCGATCGGTCCATTGCAGTACAACGCGCACAGGGGTACAACGCGTACCCGCACACATTGAATGCAATGGGCCGGCCGGAGGCACCGATCGGTCCATTGCAGTACAACGCGCACAGGGGTACAACGCGTACCCGCACACATTGAAAGCAATGGGCCGGCCGGAGGCACCGATCGGTCCATTGCTGTTCAACGCATCACTGTACATGTGACTGGCATATGTCAGCATGCCTGTCTCAGATGGACATATGCCAGCCACAGATAGCTCCCAGGGAGTGAGGGGCACACCTACATCACGACAGCCTGTCCAAACCTTATCATAAGGCATGTAAGGCTGCATTTCCTATTGTGTGTATGTTGGTGTACATTTTGTCCTGTGGGTGTCACCTGTGGGCAGCCACCCCCAGGCTGTGCACGTGTTAATGGGGACAGGATCCTGGGTGTTACGTGTACGTGACCACTGTGATGTGCAACTGTTCATATCTGTGCATGTGCCATGGTCACATTTCACAGTGGTGTTTGTGTATGTCATGTCACATACCCCGTGAGTCCCATGTGGGACGGTATGTTTGAGCCAGGGTGTCCCAGTGGCACAATAGTGATGGCCCTCCACAGTCTTTGTGCATGTAGTGTTTACAATGTCTCTGATTTCATGTGCACAATGGGAGACAGTCTCCACATCCACGTTGTGTGTGCATGGACTCTGATGTTGTGCGTGTGTGTCACAGACGTCCATGGCTCTCCTGCCATGGCAAGTGTGGCCACTACCTGTGGGGGTCATGTTTGTTTTGTTGTGGTGTACACATGATACTCCAGGTGATGCCAGTGTCCATGTGGCATTACAGGGTCCCTGGGAATGTGCCTGTCGTTGAGCTGTGGTGCCTGGGGCACATCTGTCCTCACATGTCACTGGGGGGTGACTGTGACACAGCATCATGATATCCAATGGGCCAACCTGGGACAAATTGATGCCACCTGTAGGACCGTGTTGACAGATGTTGGCCATGTATGTACCATACATGTCGTTCCGGTACTGCACACTTCATGTAGTTGTGCCTCATGATGATGTATGTTGGGATCTTGAGTGTGTTCAATGCCGCATATGTGGGGTGACTGACGATCTTGCTTACTTCTCCTCTGCACTGCAGGGCTCCTGCTGTCCATCGGCCATTCCCAGACCTGGCAACGATGGTGGAACGGGACAGCATCCGACGGTACCGCTTCACCAGGCAGCTGATTGAGGATTTGGCAGTGCAGTTGTCCCCACATTTGCAGCCTGGCCGGCCGTATCCTACAGCGCTGACCCCCAAGGTGAAGGTGATGGCAGCCCTACACTTCTTTGCCACCGGTACCTTCCAACATACTGTGGCGTCTGCTGGTGGGATGTCACAGACCATGTTCAGCCGTGTGCTCCGCGATTTCTTGGCGGCAATGTTGCTCTTCCTGAACCGGTACATCTATTTCCCTAGACTGCGACGACTCACTGACGTGAAGAGTGACTTTTATGCCCTGGGGAGGATGCCGCATGTCATTGGCTCCATTGATGGGACACATGTGGCTTTGGTACCACCACAGGCCCAGGAGCAGGCCTACAGGAACCGCAAGCACTACCACTCGGTCAATGCACTGGTGGTGTGTCTTGCAGACATGACCATCACACACGTGTGTGCCCGTTTCCCTGGTTCAGCACACGATGCCTTTGTGATGAGGAGTAGTCGCATCCCCAGGTTGATGGCACAGATGCAGAACCAGCGTGCCTGGCTTGTCGGTGTGTACTGACTTTGTGCCATTGTGTGTGATCTGATCTGTAGTATTCCGCCCACTTTTCCAAGTCAGCTGATGTGCACTTGTCTGTCCGTAGGTGACTCGGGATACCCCAACATGCCGTGGTTGCTGACACCCCTCAGGAACCCTGTGACACCTGCCCAGATGCGCTACAATGAGGCACATGGTCGGACCAGGAGAGTGATTGAGCGGACCTTTGGTCTCCTGAAGAGCCGCTTCCGCTGCCTGGACAAGACCGGAGGGTCCCTCCCATATGCCCCTGCGAAAGTGTGCAAGATTATCATCGTCTGCTGCATGCTCCACAACCTGGCAGTGCGGAAGGAGTTGCCTCTCATCCAGGATGACGATGACCAACATCCGCCACCTGTGGAGGATCCTGGCCTGGAACACGATGCCAGTGACGATGATGATGATGATGGTGATGGTGATGTCCGCACACAGCTCATCACCAACTTCTTTAGCTGAATGTGAGTATCCTGAGGTGTCATGTCAATGATGTGAGTTGGCATGATGTGTGGGTGGTGCTCTGGTGCTGTTGGAGTGTGTCCATGGGCTACTTGACTGGATGTGTGTTGCGATGTGTGCTTACAGGTGGGCTGTACTCCCCAACAGTGTTCACATGCTAACTTGGTTCTGGGTGGGTATCTTGTAACATGTATTGTGCATGAGTTTTGCTGTTCTGTCCTGTACTCCATTGCTTTTGACTGTGTGTCATTTCTGTCCTTCACAGGGTACTTTCAGATTCGTTTGGTCAACTGTGTCCACCGACAACGTGATTGCACATCCAGGCTGGTAGCTGTTGTGTCCCTACAGGTGATGTGCGCCACACCCATGGACTTCCTTCTGTCTACAGTTGTTGACTGTGTGCCCGCTACCAGGTGGGGTTACCTTGCATCTGTAGTGGTTACGGCATGTTGCTACTGTGTAATAAACCTGTGCTTCACTTAGTGATGTGCGTTGTCTGTGGTCACACATTTGACTGCCATTTGCTTACTGCACCTGTGGGCTACTTGACTACAACTGGGAATGGGTGTGGTGTCTGTGCATTGCACCGTCTTCCCTGGCAACATCAGTGTAGGCAATGAGTCAGATGGCCTAGGTGTGTATGTGTTGTGTAGCCCTGGTGGTGTGTCTCCCTCATATGTGTCACGTTGCCTGTACTCACATGCCTGTGTTGTCCTTGCTGTTGCAGTTCGCATACACAGTGTAATTTTGTTGTTCATCATCCCCATAACAGCACCCACGTTGGAATCACGACAGAGGCAAGTATGGTGTATTATTGTGTTTATTGTGATACATCTGTGATAATAGTGCATAGGATGGATTGTGCTGTACATGAATCTTGCAATCCCAAGTTCCTAGATGAATAGAAAGTCCAGGTAGACAGGATCCCCAGTATCGGGGCCACAGTTGTCTGACACATTGTTCCAACTTGTACTCCCCATGCAATGTGTGGGAGTAGTGTTGCCATCAACAGGGTGAACAGTCTGTGCACAAAGGCGAAAATCCAGAACAGGTTCAGGCTTCCTGGGAGTTGCGCTTGGCCATCAGCCTCTCACTTTCCCCTCCTCGGACGACCCCTCTTCTTGGGGGGGGCCCTCAAGTGCAGGCTGCTGCGGTGCAGGGGACTCTCCGCCAGAGTCCTCCTCCCTCCCTGTGGCAGTTGCAGTTTGTTCGGTACCAGATGTTGTTGGCACACAGGGAGGTGTGGACTGGTTGCTGTTCATCTGGCGGAGGCATTGTAAAATGTCCCTGTGCACCGCCGTCATCTCATGTAGTACATCCCACTTGGACTCCACGCGGGTCATGTGGGAGTCCACACGTGACATGTGGGAGTCCACACGTGACATGTGTGACTCCACATGGGACATGTGGGAGTCCAAGCGGGCATGATGGGCAGCCTGCTGCTGTTTGATGTCTCTGAGGAGCCCCACTACCTGGCTGAGCTCTCCGGTGCTGGACTGGTACGCATCAGCTATGCGTACCAGTTGTGGGTCTTCATGCACACCAGCAACGTCTGCAAGCAGCGACCTCTGTCTCCCACCCCTCCCACCACCCCTGCTGACATGTGCAGTGTGTGCAGTTGCACGCACAGATAACCCTGGTCCACCTCGGGGGTTGGTGGTGGTGGTGGTGTCCATGGCCCCAGGTTGGTCCAGGGTCACTGCGCTGGTGTTGTTCCTTATTCTGTCCATGTCGGCAGGGATGGTATTCGTGGTGACAGTCGTTGGAGGGGTGGGTGCAGGGGGTGCAGCTGGTGGACCTGCTGGTGCTGCAGCTGGTGGTCCTGCTGGTGCAGCATGTTGACTTGCACCGGATGTGCCAGGTTGTTCTTCATCGTCCGAGGAGGACAGAGGCTGTACGACGCCAGTGAGCTCGGCATCCTCTTGAGCCTGGGACTGGGACTCCTCAGCGTCTGCTGCTGTGTCCCTATCATCACCTGTTTTTGGGAGACACAAACAATGTATGTCATGTTTCTGCAGGCATCAGTGGTTGACACACCTGACAGTTGTGACTGTGCCTCGGGGTGCGGGCCTGTACATTGTATTGTCCTAAGTCGTCACAGTCAGGGGTTGATATTGGTGTGGCACATTGTCCTGCATTATTTGGGCATTTCTATGTATTCTCTGGGGTGTGAACATGGTCTGCATTGATTGTGTTTGGTTGACAGCCAGACCTCCTTCCCACCCACCCACCCACCCAGTCAGTTATCCCACCATGGAACGTGCTTGCATTGCAGGGAGTGTAAGTTGTCTCTCAGGATGTCAGTCAGAGGTGTCCTGCTGTTTGTTGGTGCACAGTTGGCAGCAGGGCCTTGTGCTCCCCACAGCAGTAGCCAGTGTCAGCCATCTTGTGAGTCCTTCTCCACTCCCTGTGATGTGAGCATGGTTCAGGGTGGTGTTGATGGGACAGTTGTGAGGCTGAGCAATGTCTGTGACTACCACTCCCATCATGCTATTGCCTCCACCCCCCTTCCCAGCATGCCCATGCTTCCTTCCTTTTGACTCTGCTTCCCTGTGGGGTGGGCTGGCTGTGCTGACAGGATGGCTGGGAGTGTTGTCCTGGCAGTTGTTTGGCTAAGAGTCCCAAGAGTGTCCCTGTGCTTCACACAACATAACCCAGGGTGGTGGTGCTTTGTGGGATCTTGTGTTAGGATGGAGGGCATTGCATTCTACCAGGTGGGTACTGTGGAGTTTGTGTTGGGGGGGGTGTGAGGGGAGGTGCTGGTGACTATGGTCAGTGCTGCAAGTCCCCCTTCCCACCCAGCCAGCCGGATATCCCACCATGGAACGTGCTTGCATTGCAGGGAGTGTAAGTTGTCTCTCAGGATGTCAGTCAGTGGTGTCCTGCTGTTTGTTGGTGCACAGTTCCCAGCAGGGCCTTGTGCTCCCCGCAGCAGTAGCCAGTGTCAGCCATTTTGTGAGTCCTTCTCCACTCCCTGTGATGTGAGCATGGTTCAGGGTGGTGTTGATGGGCCAGTTGTGAGGCTGAGCAATGTCTGTGACTACCACTCCCATCATGCTATTGCCTCCACCCCCTTCCCAGCATGCCCATGCTTCCTTCCTTTTGACTCTGCTTCCCTGTGGGGTGGGCTGGCTGTGCTGACAGGATGGCTGGGAGTGTTGTCCTGGCAGTTGTTTGGCTAAGAGTCCCAAGAGTGTCCCTGTGCTTCACACAACATAACCCAGGGTGGTGGTGCTTTGTGGGATCTTGTGTTAGGATGGAGGGCATTGCATTCTACCAGGTGGGTACTGTGGAGTTTGTGTTGGGGGGGGGGGGTGTGAGGGGAGGTGCTGGTGACTATGGTCAGTGCTGCAAGTCCCCCTTCCCACCCAGCCAGCCGGATATCCCACCATGGAACGTGCTTGCATTGCAGGGAGTGTAAGTTGTCTCTCAGGATGTCAGTCAGTGGTGTCCTGCTGTTTGTTGGTGCACAGTTGGCAGCAGGGCCTTGTGCTCCCCACAGCAGTAGCCAGTGTCAGCCATCTTGTGAGTCCTTCTCCACTCCCTGTGATGTGAGCATGGTTCAGGGTGGTGTTGATGGGCCAGTTGTGAGGCTGAGCAATGTCTGTGACTACGACTCCCATCATGCTATTGCCTCCACCCCCTTCCCAGCATGCCCATGCTTCCTTCCTTTTGACTCTGCTTCCCTGTGGGGTGGGCTGGCTGTGCTGACAGGATGGCTGGGAGTGTTGTCCTGGCAGTTGTTTGGCTAAGAGTCCCAAGAGTGTCCCTGTGCTTCACACAACATAACCCAGGGTGGTGGTGCTTTGTGGGATCTTGTGTTAGGATGGAGGGCATTGCATTCTACCAGGTGGGTACTGTGGAGTTTGTGTTGGGGGGGGTGTGAGGGGAGGTGCTGGTGACTATGGTCAGTGCTGCAAGTCCCCCTTCCCACCCAGCCAGCCAGCCAGATATCCCACCATGGAACGTGCTTGCATTGCAGGGAGTGTAAGTTGTCTCTCAGGATGTCAGTCAGTGGTGTCCTGCTGTTTGTTGGTGCACAGTTGGCAGCAGGGCCTTGTGCTCCCCACAGCAGTAGCCAGTGTCAGCCATCTTGTGAGTCCTTCTCCACTCCCTGTGATGTGAGCATGGTTCAGGGTGGTGTTGATGGGACAGTTGTGGGGGGGGCAATATGTGTGACTGCGACTCCCATGATGCTATTGGCTACACTGACTTGGCCAGCATACACAGAATTCCTTCCTTTGAGTGGTCTTCACTGTGTGTTGGTGTTGTTGTGGTGGCTACATGTGTGGATGTGTGTGTTAGTTCTATTTGTGCCACTGCCTAGCTGTAGTTGTGGTTGTGTTTGTACATGTGTTGGCACAGTTGGATGTGACTTTTTTGATGGCATGTGTTGTGTTTATCTGACTGACATACACATTTTGGGATGATTCTGTTCTAGTTGCTGTGTAATTGCTATGAGTGCATGGTTTGACTCTCCCCTTGACAGTGATGTGTGTGTTTTGTGGCAGTTTATTGTGTACATTTGTTGTGTACTCACCAGGCTCTGGGATGTCCTCTAGTCCATATACGCTCACTGGCGGAAGGATGGCCCGCACCTTCTCCTCCCAGGGCCTGAGGTATACTGGCTTGGCAGGAGGGCCACTGCCGGTGTATTGGCTGTTGATGTAGTCTTTCTTCAGCATGTCCCGTACCCTCCTGCGCACGTCATACCACCTGTTCTGGATGTCCGTCTTTGTGCGCCGACATGGTGATTGGGCGTTCACCCTGTTGATGATCCTCTCCCACATCTTGGTTTTCTGCGACATGGGGGTCTGTTGGACCAGAGTGCCAAACAGCTGTGGCTCCACCCTGAGGATCTCGTCTACCATGACTTCCAATTCACTATCTAGGAACTTGGGATTCTTCTTGGGGGGCATGGTGATGGGTGGTGATAGTGGGTGATGTGTGTGTTGGTGTGCAGGTGAGGGTGTGTGGGTGTGTGTTGTGCTGGGTGTATGTGAGGTAGGTATTTGTTGGTGTGCTGCTGGTGTGTGGCTTGTGTGAGGGATGAGCTGTGGGTGTGTGGTTGCTTTCTCTTGGGTGCTGGTAGTGGAATGGCATTTGCAAAGGCTCATGGTAGTGATTTGTGTCCTTTATATAGGTGGAGTTGTGGGTGTGTCTTTGTTCTCTGTCCCCACCCCCCAGTATTTATTGGCTTGGTAATTGCTTGTTTGGCCTTTTTTTGGTTGATTTTTCCTTTGTGCTGTTTGTGTATGTTGGAAACGTTCTTGTGACCGAGTCGGACCCTGCATTGGTCTCGTACGGTGTTTTCCG
>CAWUFW010030081.1:0-17889 GCA_963921515.1 Calotriton arnoldi
TCGCTGCGGCGCACATTCCCCCACTATGCGGGTGAATTCTACGCGTGCACAAATCGGACGGCCCCCGGCCGTCCGACGCACACGCCCACCGTGACGTCAGACGGCCGGGGGGCGTCCGACGCACGGAAGAGGTTAACTGAACTACTTGTTCCCAAAGCGTTTTATGCTTTATTGTGCCAACTTTTGCATCTTTGAACCCATTTTCAAGCCAATTTTGTATATATTCATTATACGACTGCACACAGTAGAAAGAATCGCACACTATGAGTGTGGGGAATTCGCGATCTGTACTTTCAAGTGCCAGTTTGAATGCTTGTAGTTCAGCTCGCTGAGCTGTGCAATCTCCTAGAGATTGAGTTTTAGTGACCATTGGTCTGAAGTTACCATCGCGCATGCGACCTTTAACGATTGCGCACGCTGCACTGTAAGCTTGCTTACTCACTGTAGCGGATTGTGCGGATCCGTCAGTGTAAATTATGAATTCGTACTGATCGAGAGGCAGAATTTCAGTAGGCAGAGGACATTCATGTTCATATTGCAGGAACGCTTGTGTTTTTAGATCAGGATCAAAAACATATTCAACATCTGTTGCAGCAAGAGAATTAACCCATTGTATCCATCTAGGATGTAATGCTTTAGCATTTGGAATGCTCGCTTTAGTTACCGCCTCTAAGGCCGGTACTGGGGTTACGACAATAATGCGTTTCCCTTGGGCTAGAGCTCTTTCTTTTGCTACTGCAGTTTGAACTGCTGTCAGTATTTTTTCAGTTGAAGTGAAGCGCATTTATGCTTGTGTATACAAATGTGATTTGTATGCTATTGGGACTTTTTCACCCTCATTAAATGTTAAGTAGGTGAATCCGCATTGACCCGAAATTATTCGGATCACTAAGTTGCGTTGACTTACGCGTGTTTGTAAGTGATTTGTTGCTAACATGTTAGCTTGGAGTGAACCCAAGATTTCTGTGTGTTCCTGTGTCCAATTTTTGATTGAAAAATCAGGTTTGATTAATGCGTAGAGAGGTTTAACCCTTTCTGCGTAATTTAGAATGTAAGTTCTTCCAAAATTTAGGAAACCCAAGATGGATTGTAAGTTTTTCAGCGTCTTTGGAGGTTGGAGCAGCGCACACCTTTCTAAAAAGTTGGCTGCCAAGCTCTTGCCTTCACTTGAAAGCTCATATCCTAGGAAAAGGACATTGAGATGGGCAATTCTGGATTTTTTAAAGTTGAACTTATACCCCTCAGAGGCGAAGCCCAGTATAATGGTGCTCACCCTGTTCAAGTGCCTATCCAGGTCATCGTCTGTCAGATAGATGTCATCGACATATGACAATGCCTCATTATCATAAATTTGTAGTAACTCCGTTACCCTCGCTGAGAATAACCCCGGGCTGTTCTTGAACCCTTGTGGGAGTCGACAAAATTGACGCTGGGTCCCCATTATTGAGAAAGCTGTTAAGTACCTGCTTTCAGGTGCTATGTTTTGTCAAAAGAAACCATTTGAGATGTCCAATGTGGTTTTATATTTTTTACGCACAATGTTATTCATTAATTCTGTACTATGTGCATTCTGCACTGCAAATGTTTTAGAACAAGTGTTTAAGTGTCTGTAATCCAAAACTAGACGATATGTATTGTCTGGTTTGGAGACAGGAAACAAAGGATTGTTCATTGAAGAGGTGCATGTTTCAATCACCCCTTGGTATTCAAGTTGATCTAAGATCTCCCTGACCTGTTTTTTAGCTTCTTGCTTTATTGGGTACTGCCTTTGTGCAGTAGGTTCATTTTTTAGATGTATTTTATGGTGAGGTGAGTCCTCATCCCATCCTACATGATTTTTGTATAATGCTGGGGCCTGGGCAACTGCCCATTTCCTGGCATAAGTATATGTTAGGTGAATTGGAATATGGTTGGAGAAGGCAGGCATAATAATGTCCTCGCCATGTGGGTACTCCCTGACAAATTGTGGTGGCCAGTCTTTTTCTGCTAGAAGTATATCATAACCCCTTGAAAGTTTTCCCCAAAAGAGTGTTTTCACCTTTCTTGGTATGTCTCCCTCCATTCGGAGTGTTATTTCATATAATCTTTGTGGAGTACTAACCCTGGTATCTACAGTTTCAACTGTAATGTACTCATTCAAGTCTACTATCTCCAGAAGTTCCTTCAGGTTCTGGCGAGCTATTGTGACTTCTGCCGCACTGTCCAGCATTGTCTGAGCCCATTCTCCGTTCTTGAGTTGTGTTCTCAGTATCCTTGGCATGTCTGATCTTCAGACCTGCTACCTTCTTTTTTGAGAATTGAGGTTTTGATTTATTTTTTGGAACATGTTTGTCGTCTTTCGAATTCACGCGTTCTTCTCTATGTTCTGACCGTCCTCTTCTTTCCGATGTCTGTGACGATATCTGAAAGGTACGAGAGGAACGTGCATCAGTATCTTGATACTTGTCAGGCTTTTTTAAATTATCCCTATTCCTGAGGTTATACCTCCTTTCAGAGGGCTCTTTTTGAGGAGACCTACCTCGGAATTGAGAACGTTTCTCGTTTGAATTTTGTTTATTAGTTTCCCACTTCTTTTTAGAAGATGCAGGAGTTTGTTTAATAGAGTCCTTCTCAGGACTTTCAGATAGTTTTGGCTTCAATGGTCTTCCACCCAAACTATCTCTGGCTAAGATTGTTCTATTTTTCTGGGTAGTTCTGTTTGATGTTCTGTAACATCGAATTCCCTTAATCGTTGGTGGATCGCTACTGCTGTTGCCTCCCCTTTAATATTAGATAATATTATTGTTGAGACCTGGTCGAAATTTTTCAGTAATTTCATACCTAAATTCAGAGCAGGCTCTGCCCCGTATTTGTTTTGAATTTGTTTCAGGACATCTGGTATTACTGCGATTGACGGAACACCATGTGTTTTAGTGTAGATGGCAGCAAAGACTGAGCCCCAAGTGGTGCAGTCTTCCAGTTGTGGTGTGATCCCCGTTGGTAAACAGACTGTTAGGATTCTGTGTTTCTCATAAGGGCTAGTATTAGGAAATACTGCTTCTATTTGAGTAATTTTTTGAGCTATCCAGAATGTAATTTGCTCACGTTTTGTGGGCATTTTACCCATGACTGCGTATAAAGTCTGTGGTGTAATTTTTAGTGTATTCCCCTGTTGAGGGGTTTGATTTGGAATTGTTAATGTTATGTTAGTTTATTTTTATATAGCGCTAACTCACCAACAGGTCTTTAAGCGCTTCTAGAGAGGGAAAAGCCAGGCCCGTAGGCTGTCTTGTCAATGGTAGCAGAGGGAAAGAATAGTTAAACGGTATTCAAGGCCTCCTTAAAGAGGACGGTCTTGAGTTGCTTCCTGAAAGGGAGAAGTGCCGGTTCCATACAAAGGTAGTCCGGCAGCTGATTCCAAAGCTGTGGAAGGAGGACAGAGAAAGCTCTGCCCCCTTTGGAGACAGTTTTGCAACGTGGGATAGACAGGCGGCGGGCCTGTGAGGATCTCAGTGTACGGCCTGGAACGTAGTTCTTGAGGCGGTCTTTAATATATGTAGGAGCATTTCCATAGATTGCTTTATGGGCAATACAGAGGCCTTTAAATTTCGCTCTTTGTTTAATGGGGAGCCAGTGTAGCTTACGTAGGAGAGGGGTGGCGTGAGCACTTCTGGGGAGTCTGAATATCATCCTGGCTGCGTCGTTCAGCACCACCTGTAGTTTATGGATGAGGTTTTGGGGGAGGCCGATGTAGAGGTCATTCCGTAGTCCAGTCGGGAGACAATTGTGGCTGATACAATCAACTGAAGATATGTTGTTGAGATGATAGGGACGAGCTTCCGCAGCTGTCTCATGAGCCCTATACAGGTTCCAACCACTGTGGTGACTTGGTTGGCCATGGATAGTTGGGAGTCTATTTTAATACCCAAACTTTTCACGACTGGTGCAGGTGTGGGGGTGTTGCCCAAGTCTTGGGGCCAGAAGAGATCGTTCCAAGGGTTGTTTTTTGTTGGGATCACCAGGATTTCAGTTTTATCTGGGTTGATCTTTAGTGAATTTGTTGTCATCCAATTCACTATAAATTTTAGGATGTTTTGCGCCAGCTCCTGGGAGTAGGTAGAGTTGTCAATCTTAAGGATGAGTTGAGTGCCATCCGCATAGTGGAAAATATGGCAGTCCATGCGGGCTAGGGCGGCTACTTAGGAGCTGTAGATATATATTAAAGAGGAGCAGGGATAGTGCAGAGCCCTGGGGGACTCCGCAGTTGAGAAAGCCCCTATCCGATACCTGCTCTCCCAGCTGCGTCCTCTGTGACCTACCTGACAGGAATGATTCTAGCCATTTGTGTGCTCCTCCACCTATGCCCAAGTTCGAGATACGGGTCAGTAGTTGTTTATGGCTGATCGTGTCGAATGCCGCTGATAGATCTAATAAAATCAGGGCACTCGGAATTCTGTTGTCGGCCATAGTTCTGAGGTCATCGAGTACAGACAGCATCACCAACTCTGTGCTGTGGTGGGCTCGAAAACCCGCCTGTTGTGCTTGGAGTAGCTGGTTGTCCTCCAAGAAGGTCGAGAGTGTTTTCAGAACGTGTTGTTCTATGACCTTTGCTAAAAATGGTAGTTGGGAGATAGGCCTATAGTTCTTTATGGTGGTTGGACTGTGAAAGTCCGCGTGACATATTGGACTAATTGTCTGTAAATTTGTATTAACTCTGTAAGTTGAGTAAGTAATTCCTCGTCTGACATTATATCGATGTCAGGATGAGGTGTGTAGCCGGCTAGAATCGGCCATGTTGCTCCTGGTCTACCTAGTGGACCGAGCCTGGTAATGTTTTTGTGATGTTTTAGGGCGCCTTTAAACCAGAGCTGATGCTCCTGGTATGTTAGTGGAATTTCAATATCCTCGAAAGGAATATATTCCTCTGGTGGTTCATCTTCTTTGTAGAAGTGAAACAGTCTTGTTACTGGATTTGATTCAGGGAATACTATCCATGAGTAGAATACCTGTGTCTGAAAAGATTTGTGTGCCTCTATCACGAAAACTGCTCTACCGCCTCTTGGTGGTAGGCCATGTTTTATAAGTTTTAGAGTGATGGCTCTTCTTAAGTTTGGATGGATGTCTATAACACCCTCCTCGGTTTCATTTAAACCTGTAATGTTAAAAGCTGTTACGGCTGGGTCAGCCGCAGCTCCACCGTTCCCGGTGTTATTGTCCCCGTTTATGGACATTTGTTTTTTGAAAAATGTAGAACAAGTTTCAAGGAAACAAAAGATAAGGTGCACAATATTTTGGAACACTGTATCCTTCAACGTTGAACAAACCAAACAACTAATATATAGGTTTTTTTTGGTCCTATTTAGTTATGGCGGATATTTAACCCTACCCACTCCAGACGTCTTATGGAGTATGTGAGTAGGGGTCTCTGAGGAAAGCACGACTGAGTTACTCAGTATCTAGCGTTAAATTACTGCCTTACCAAACGTTTGTGCGCCATGTAGTGTAGTTCCTATTTCCCTAATAGGCTCTGCGCATTGGAATAATATAACCTATAGGCTTGACATAGGACTAAGGTCGGTATGTCCCTATCGAGTATATTAAACTTAATTACTTGTGCCAGCTAGCTCAGAGGCCACTAGAAACTCCTTGAGAACAAGAAGGGAGTAGTTTCTGGCAACCGCATAAACATGACCACTTTGTTTCCTTTTTGAATCGGAACACGTCTCAGAATCGTGGAAACAATAGATAACAGTTTCACTCAGTCAATCGTGCATGCTTAGTTTCTACAGAGTTACACAGAAAGGAAAGACGGGCGTTTCAATAAAAGGGTTTTATTGAACAGTCTTGTTTCTCGTGTAAGAGATATGTGCTGTTATGATCACAAGACAGTATGCAAGATAAATAATGTACAGCGTAAGCAGTAGAAATAAATAATACTGCGCTAGCATTATCTTTTAGCATATATTCACGTACATAAATAACATGAGCTAAAAATGCGAGTACTCATACGATGCGTCTCTAAGCTAGTTCTACCCCAATGTACCTAACCTGGTCTAGGTGTAGGGAAAGGTAAGAAGTAGGTGGAGTATTCTCTAGTATGGTATACTAAGAGTATGTTAAGTCTACTATGCCAAGAGTCCCTCTAGGTTCTAGTCAGCTCCATACCTTGAGAATGAGAGAGGTGGGAATCTCTTGCCGGATCTGGAACTCTAACACCCCGCGAAGGGAGTCAGAACACTGGAAGCTGGATTCTTCTGCGTGCAGGAATGACAGCGTCTTCTCAGTGCATCAGGCCGGGATACGGGCTCCTCTGAAGTCGAGGTCTCCTCTAACTTGCTTGGGCGAGGGAAGGTATATTTATACCTGATAGGTGCCTCGGAATGTTAGCATTGACGTGAAGTCGGACAGAGGAAGACGTCAGGAATGAACCCTTAAGGTATAACGGTTCATACATACTAGATGAGTTCTTGGAGAAATCAATAGTCCTGTGCTAGGGGAACTCCCGAAGCTTAAGGGTCTGGTTTCTAAGAACTCGTTGTGACGTTAGGGTGGACGGATGTCGGTGACCATGCCTGTATTTGGAGTGCACGGTTAATGCCTAAATAAGGACAGGGATTCTATGCCTATATAAGGGCAATGCGAATTGTGCCTATATAAGGACATGATTCAGGAAAACCTATATACGGACACCTAAAGCGGAATACAACACAAGGAGGTGTAAATGTGCCGCAGTGCCAAAAACTAACGCCATGAAATAGCAGGCATTAGAATGGCGCAATGAGGAGAAATACTTTTATATCTCCTTGTTTTTGCTTTTTCTATGCGTGTTGCATTCTTCAGCACACACAGAAAGAGCAAAACGCCATTAATGATTGTTTATGTGCAGGAAGTTGTCCCTTCCTGCACATAAACAATCATTAAATAATGGCGATTTCCTTATTCAATGTGTGCTGCTAAATGTAGCATACATAGAAGCAACAAATCGCCATTATTGATTCTTTATGTGCAGGAAGGGAGACCTACCACACATAAACAATTATTCCCTGCAATGCAGGCACCCTTGCACTATGGTCCAAGAGTGCATGCGTTGGCGCTAGGCAGCTAATTTTAGTGCCAGCACTAGGGTAAACACAGTGGTGCAATGTATTGTTGTAAATACGGCACATCCCTGTGTTTTGGAAATGTTGGAGCACGGCACTGCCTAATTTGGTGCAGCTCCGCTCTCCGACATTTCCTTGTAAATATGCCCCTCTGTTCTCTCAGCGACAATCACACCCGATCCCTTTTCGTCTCCGCAGTTCAGCTCTTTACTCAGAGCCGCCATCAGGCTTTGCCTCCATCTTGCATGAGGCCACACCACAGGGGGAGCCTCTCATTCGAGGACACCATCTATTTGAAAGAGCACTATAGTTCCAACTATTGCTGCCACTGAGGCCCCCATACAGGTATGCTCCTTGTGGGACTTAAGGATGGTGGGTCAGGCGTCCAGAAAGGAGATTAGGCAGGCAGCGGCCAAGGGGCTCAATTCAGCCACGTCCTACCCGTATCGCCGCTTGGCTCTGCCCCGTGGTTGTCCAGACTCATTGATGTTATATTTGGGTGTGAATAATATAGTGTTGATGCCTGGAGAAGTGTTCCTTAAGCAGATGAAGAAAGATTTGAGAGAAATAAAGATCAATGGGCAGGGAGTGCAATCGTTTCCGAGTGCAGCTGGTTCCGAGGAGGAAATGGTGTGGGGCCGAGGAGTGCATAGCCAGATCAAGAGCACCTTTTGAAAGATGAAGGGTTTTCATTTGTTGGACCATAAAGACATTAGGTATGATGACTACAAGATGTTTCAGAATGATAGAATGTATCTGTTAGATATGGCTAACAAGTTGCATTTGTTAGACTTGTAGGGAACGGTAGCTGGATTGTAGCGAGAGTATGTGTGGACAGGTATTTAGGGTCAGGGAAAGGCTCTACAGTGTTGGGTCACGAAAACACCTGTGTAAGGGTTTTCCTGGATTGTGCTGTTAGGAGCAGATAGGAGGCGATGGAAGGGTTGCCTAGGCTCCTGGAAGCGACGTGCAAGATCTGGTGGGGGCAGTACTGAGCCGTGAGGCTCTAACCTTTAAGGAAGACGAAGGGCAGATGAAAAGGTTAGGGACTGGCGGAGATGAGGGCTGGACAGTGGAGGTCTTGGACAGTTGCAGGATGAGTGATAAAAAGGGAGGCAAAACGGTGGATGGAGTTAGGAGTGATGGCGATTTATTAGTGAGGCAGGGTCATTTAGTTATGATAGCTTATGCCTGGTTACTGTTTAGCAGTTTAACAGTCCTCATTAAAATGCCTTTTACATACTATTGGAGAACCTTTCATGATTGCACCATGCGAACCAATGGAGGTGCTTGATGGTGAGAGGCTCACCCCCCTTCCCCATTTCCCCCCCTCCCCCTATCCTCTCCCTCAGGCGCTTTGGTGGTTGGTGTCAGCCAATAGGGGCTAGGTAGAGGATTGGGTGAGCAGGGAAAGGTGGTGGGGCCTGGAGGGGTTTTGGGTAGGTGAGCTGTGGTAGGGCTTCCTATTTCTTGTCTTCTGCTGTGCATCTAATGGGTTTTGCTGCTTCCCCACCCAGCCCCTGTTAGTTCGAGAGGATTAAGGGTGGTGGAACAACGGTGAGTTTTTTACTTTGTTTAAGGCCGGCTTTGGGGAAGGGGGATAGGGAACTTCTTTCTGCCCGCTAGTGTTGAAAGTTCAAGGTCCTTTGTGAAAAATGGAGAGGGACGTGATGTTGTTAGGTGCAGATAGGGAGCTGAAAGAAGGGTTCGCTAGGCTCCTGGGTGGGTGAGCCAAATCTAAGTTGGGTGGGCAACAATTGAGCTGCTAGGCTCTGAAAGTTGAGGAAGGCAAAGGTCATATGAAATGGGTAGGGACAGGTGGAGTAGACAAGAGGGCAGTGTAGGTGTTGGACAGTGGCTAGACGAGGGGGAAAGGGGAAGGTAAACACCCCTTACTCCGCATCCGTCACCCCGCATGTTGTTACAACGTGGTCGTTACAACGACCGCGTTGTAACAACGCATACCATTACCCCGCAAGTCGTTACAACGACTTGCGTAGGGGGGAGAAGGTGTTGGATTTAAAATCCAACACCTTCCCTACTGTCCGCACAGACTGGAGTTGGAATAGTAAATTATACTATTCCAACATCCAGCGCCCCCCTCCGCAAGTCATTGTTACGCCTTGCGGGGTAATGGTATGCGGGGTGAGGGAAAGCGGAAAAAAGAGGCATATTCAAAGGGGAAGCTTAAGGGTGGGGGATTTGCTGATGGTGAATGTATTAGTGAGGCGGGGTTTTTTTTTTGTTGTGAGGGATGTTTAGTCCTGTGGCCAGTTCTCATTAACCCCTTCGGTGCTTATGACGAGCTGGACTCGTCATGGCACACAGTGCTCGTGTGCTCATGACGAGTCCAGCTCGTCATAAGACCACCCACGGGGGAAGCGCTGGCGCTCCCCCCGTGGGAATCCGATCGTCGGGGTTTTTTTTTTAGGAGGCAGGGGAAGGACTTCCCCTGCCTCCCCCCGCCCCACCCCATCAATGACGTCAGCGCGCGAGGCGCGCTGACATCATTGAGGGTTTCCCTTGCTTCCCCGACGCGCTGGAAGCCATTTGCTTCCAGCGCGTCGGAGAAATAAGGTTAGTTTTGGCTGGGGAGGGGGATTTTGCAACAAAAGAGGCATCGAGGGAAAGGAAAGGGTTTTCCTTTCCCCCGATGCCTCTTTGTGCATTCCTGCTGCACGATCGTGATCGTGCAGCAGGAATGCCCACGAGGGAGGGAGGGAGGAGTGCTTTCTGCCCATATCTACCGTCAAACATTAGCTGTAATCCCTGATGGAGGTCTGTGCATCCTTGGTTTTCTCGAGCGCAATCCCCGTCAAACATTAGCTGTAATCCCTGATGGAGGTCTGTGCATCCTTGGTTTTCTCGAGCGCAATCCCCGTCAAACATTAGCTGTAATCCCTGATGGAGGTCTGTGCATCCTTGGTTTTCTCGAGCGCAATCCCCGTCAAACATTAGCTGTAATCCCTGATGGAGGTCTGTGCATCCTTGGTTTTCTCGAGCGCAATCCCCGTCAAACATTAGCTGTAACCCCTGATGGAGGTCTGTGCATCCTTGGTTTTCTCGAGCCTTTACGCAGCTGTAGTGTAGGTAAGGCGCTATACATTTACCCAACGAGGTAGCACTTACTGATTAGCCAGTAGAAAGTACTCCTGGTTGAGTAGAGGTATCGCACAAAACGGTGGCATCTTCGTGGATAAATACGCAGGTCAGGATTCATTCTGGCACGATGCTCCTGTTACAAAAATTAAACCTCAACAGGAAGCACTTACAGATATAAATAAAGCAGGTGCCCGAGTTGAAGCTCAAATTCTGTAACGCATTAATCAGCACAAAAAATTCGTCAGCAAGGTCGAGGCTAAGCAGCAGTGCTTTCTGCCCATATCTACCGTCAAACATTAGCTGTAATCCCTGATGGAGGTCTGTGCATCCTAGGTTTTCTCGAGCGCAATCCCCGTGTACGTCCAGTGACCAGGAGGTTCTTTCTCCTCATCTGCTTCTCATATCGTGCTCCCGACCCTTTATAAACAAGAGGCATGTGAACTCGCATGGATGCCCTGCCCGTTTGGCCCCGCACCACATACACTTTAGGTATGCAACGTCTTTCCGCCCTTTCCCCACTATGATGGACAGCTTACTCAAAGACCCCGGCGCCTTTCCGGCGCGGTGGCAAAGTTACAGACACACAAGGTCACTGGAGACAATTCTTCTGGGCCTTTACGCAGCTGTAGTGTAGGTAAGGCGCTGTACATTTACCCAACGAGGTAGCACTTACTGATTAGCCAGTAGAAAGTACTCCTGGTTGAGTAGAGGTATCGCACAAAACGGTGGCATCTTCGTGGATAAATACGCAGGGCAGGATTCATTCTGGCACGATGCTCCTGTTACAAAAATTAAACCTCAACAGGAAGCACTTACAGATATAAATAAAGCAGGTGCCCGAGTTGAAGCTCAAATTCTGTAACGCATTAATCAGCACAAAAAATTCGTCAGCAAAGTCGAGGCTAAGCAGCAGTGCTTTCTGCCCATATTTACCGTCAAACATTAGCTGTAATCCCTGATGGAGGTCTGTGCATCCTTGGTTTTCTCGAGCGCAATCCCCGTGTACGTCCAGTGACCAGGAGGTTCTTTCTCCTCATCTGCTTCTCATATCGTGCTCCCGACCCTTTATAAACAAGAGGCATGTGAACTCGCATGGATGCTCTGCCCGTTTGGCCCCGCACCACATACACTTTAGGTATGCAACGTCTTTCCGCCCTTTCCCCACTATGATGGACAGCTTACTCAAAGACCCCGGCGCCTTTCCGGCGCGGTGGCAAAGTTACAGACACACAAGGTCACTGGAGACAATTCTTCTGGGCCTTTACGCAGCTGTAGTGTAGGTAAGGCGCTATACATTTACCCAACGAGGTAGCACTTACTGATTAGCCAGTAGAAAGTACTCCAGTTGAGTAGAGGTATCGCACAAAACGGTGGCATCTTCGTGGATAAATACGCAGGGCAGGATTCATTCTGGCACGATGCTCCTGTCTCAAAAATTAAACCTCAACAGGAAGCACTTCCAGATATAAGTAAAGCAGGTGCCCGAGTTGAAGCTCAAATTCGGTAACGCATTAATCAGCACACAAAATTCGTCAGGAAGGTCGAGGCTAAGCAGGAGTGCTTTCTGCCCATATCTACCGTCAAACATTAGCTGTAATTCCTGATGGAGGTCTGTGCATCCTTGATTTTCTCGAGCGCAATCCCCGTGTAGGTCCAGTGACCAGGAGGTTCTTTCTCATCTGCTGCTCATATCGCGCTCTGACCCTTTATAAACAAGAGGCATGTGAACTCGCATGGAAGCCCTGCCCCACATACACTGGCGGTATGCAACGTCTTCCCGCCCTTTCCACACTATGATGGACAGCTTACTCAAAGACCCCGGCGCCTTTCCGGCGCGGTGGCAAAGTTACAGACACACCAGGTCACTGGAGACAATTCTTCTGGGCCTTTACGCAGCTGTAGTGTAGGTAAGGCGCTATACATTTACCCAACGAGGTAGCACTTACTGATTAGCCAGTAGAAAGTACTCCAGTTGAGTAGAGGTATTGCACAAAACGGTGGCATCTTCGTGGAGAAATATGCAGGGCAGATGTGCCTTCTCTCCATTTACACCCTGAAAAGTTAGCTGTAATCCTTGATGGAGGTCTTTGCATCCTTGAATTTCTCGAGCGCAATGCTTGTGTAGTTCCTGTGACCAGGAGGTTCCTTCTCCTCGTCTGCCGCTGAGATCCTGCTCTGACCCTTTATCCCCTTCGGTGCTTATGACGAGCTGGACTCGTCATGGCACACAGTGCTCGTGTGCTCATGACGAGTCCAGCTCGTCATAAGACCACCCACGGGGGAAGCGCTGGCGCTCCCCCCGTGGGAATCCGATCGTTTAGTTTTTTTTTGGGGGGGGAGGCAGGGGAAGGGCTTCCCCTGCCTCCCCCGCCCCATCAATGACGTCAGCGCGCTGACATCATTGAGGGTTTCCCTTTCTTCCCCGACGCGCTGGAAGCCATTTGCTTCCAGCGCATCGGGGAAATCAGGTGAGGTTTGGCTCGGGGAGGGGGGGGTTTGTATCAAAAGAGGCATCGAGGGAAAGGAAAGGGTTTTCCTTTCCCCCGATGCCTCTTTTGTGCATTCCTGCTGCACGATCATGTGATCGTGCAGCAGGAATGCCCACTAGGCACCAGGGTTTTTTTTTAATTTTTGTGTTGGGGAGTGGCCAAAAGGGCAAGGGTTGCTCCCCTTTTACGGGGGTGAATATTTTATTTATACTGTTAGGCCCACCTACCTCTTAGCTTGGCTGGTGGATTGTGTGTGGACTGGTGCATTATTTGCATATGTGATTGTAATGTTTTTTTTTCTCCTTTTTATTCTAGTGTAAAGCTTTTGATTCCTGTTTGCGGTTTCGGCAGTGGTGGTTCTGCAGTTTTGCGTAATTGCATTTATTTGGTAAGAAAAATATTTTTGTTGTGTGTACTCCAAATGAGTATTATTGTCATGCATGAATGAATTTTTTTGTAAGTGGTGCCATAATGGCAGCATATTTGTTAGTGTTCAGAGCATGAAATTCTTTGCGATGTTTTGCATTGTCTTATGTGTAATTTTTTTCTTCTTCTTTTTTAGTGGGATATTGTTGATCCTTACTGTGTCTGTGCAGAGTAGGTGGTGGTGAGTCTAGCTGCTTCTGTCACGTGAGTGGTATAGTGTTGGAGTATATAGGTCTTTGTAATAAAGCTACATTTTGTTTATTTCTTTTTTTTACAAAGGGTTTGTTGTTGTTGACTTGTTTGACAAGTAACCTTTATTAGTAAGCATTATGGCTAGCCGTAGAATTACTGCTCAGCAGGTGGTTGGTTTGCTTCTTGAATCTTCCTCTGAGCAGGATTATGAGACTGACAGTGCGTCTGAGGGAGAGGAGGGAGGGGAAGATTCAGGCAGTGAGTTTTCTCTCCACATGGAATCATCGGATGATGAAGGTACTCTCAGTGCAGATGAAGTGCCTGATTTAGAGGAGGATACTACTGTGCCGATGGTGCAAGAGGCATCTGGATTGCAGCCTGGGGCTGCTAGGCTTCCTACTGGAAGTGCTGGACTCTGGGTTGATCCAAACATGGTGCAGCCGGTGTTGCCTGCCTTTAGTGGTTATGCAGGGTGTAGAGTGGATTGTGAACATTATTTGCCTATACAGTATTTTCAGTTGTTTATGGATGATGTATTTTTGGGTGAGATTGTTGAGCAGACTAATTTGTATGCTGAACAGTTTTTGAGGGACAACAGTGCCAGACTTAGGCCCCATTCTAGAGCTACCCGGTGGAGTCCCACAAATCTGGAAGAGATGAAGAAGTTTTTGGGTTTGACTTTTTTGATGGGTTTGATAAGGAAGCCGTCCATGAGTTCATATTGGTCTACCAGTCCCTTGATGGCAACGGCCATATTTCCTGCAGTTATGACTCGTGATCGGTATTTACTTTTGCTTCGGATGCTGCATTTTGTTGATAATGGTTTGGCGTTGCCACGAGATCACCCTGAATGTGACCGTCTTTTTAAGATTCGGCCTGTTCTTGATCACTTTGTAGATCGATTTTCAGAGATCTATACTCCAGGGAAAGAAATATCTATTGATGAGTCTTTGGTGCTGTTCAAGGGCCGTTTGGTTTTTAGGCAGTACATTCCTAGCAAGAGGGCACGCTATGGAATTAAGCTGTATATGTTGTCTGAGAGTAGGACAGGATATGTTTTTAATTTGCGTGTGTACACTGGTAGGGATTCCACTATTGACCCCCTGGTTGTCCGTCCACTTTAGTAGGAGTTTCAGAGAAAATTGTGTGGGAACTTGCTAGAGGACTGTTTAACAGAGGCCACCATTTGTACCTTGATAACTTCTACACTGCTGTGCAATTGTTTAAGGAATTGTTCAAAGTGGACACTTTTGCTTGTGGCACAATCCGCTCTAACCGTAAAGGTTATCCAAAAGAGCTTGTTTGCAAAAAACTTCAGAGGGGACAGTGCAGTGCCTTGCGTAGTGAGGAACTGCTAGCTGTGAAATTTGTGGACAGGAGGGATGTGTACATGCTGACTACCATCCATGATGAGAGTACTTCACCTGTGGCTGTTTGGGGTCAGATTGCTGAAGTGCGCAAACCTGTGTGCATTTTAGACTACAATAAGCACATGGGTGGTGTTGATAGAGTAGATCAGAGGTTGGAACCTTACACTGCTATTCGTAAGTCTTACATTTGGTATAAGAAGTTGGCCATCCATCTCTTCAATTTAGCAACTTTCAATGCTTTTGTTGTGTTCAAGGAGTGTTCTCCTGCGTCAAAGTTGACTTTTGTTAAGTTTCAGGAGTCTGTCATAGGCAGCCTTGTTGTTGTGGAACAGGCAAGTGTTCCTAGAGTTGGAGTGGTGGAGGATGTGGCTCGATTGAAAGATCGCCACTTTCCTGATCACATTCCTCCTACACCCTCAAAAGACTTTCCCACTAGGAGATGTAGAGTCTGTTGGCGAAGAGGTACGCGGAAGGAGACTCGTATGTACTGCCCTGAGTGTCCTTCAAACCCTGGGCTGTGTGTGCCTGCTTGTTATAGAGCGTACCACAAGCAAAAGAATTATTGGGAGCAACCATGAGTGGTAAAGTGAACTGCCTGGTCTGTAATGTTTAAGAATTGTTGTTCTGTTTCAAGGTTGGCATTAGTGCAATGTATTTAGTTTCTGATTTTGTGTTAGTAGATTTGTATCTATTTGCAATTTGTTTGTGTTTTCTTTTTTGTATAAAAAAATCCTAAATGTGATGGTGGTGTGTGTAGGCTGGTGCTTGGCTGGCGGTGTGCGTGGAGTGGCGCTTGGCTGGCGGTGTGCGGGGAGTGGCTCTTGGCTGGCGGTGTGCGTGGAGTGGTGCTTGGCTGGCGGTGTGCGTGGAGTGGCGCTAGGCTGGCGGTGTGCGTGGAGTGGCGCTTGGCTGGCGGTGTGCGTGGAGTGGCGCTTGGCTGGCGGTGTGCGTGGAGTGGCGCTTGGCTGGCGGTGTGCGTGGACTGGCGCTCGGCTGGCAGTGTGTGAGTAGTGACTTGCTGCTGGTCACTACACACACTGCTAGCCGAGCGACACTCCACGCAATCCATCAGCTTGTGTGGTTGCTGTGTTAGGAATGTGGGCGTGTGACAGTGATGGGCCCTTGAATGGCGCTGTCTGCTGGTGTGAGTGTTGTAATGTGATGGGCCCGCGGCTGGTGGTGTGAATGGTTTTGTATTTGTCACACGTATGAAAGGTGTATGAATGGCCTGTAAAGAGGTTGGTGCCTTGTCGTGGCTTTACAGCTCACGAGCTGTGAGTCAATGGTTCAGTTTCTCGTCCTTTCAATTATTAACAGTGCATTTCATTTTTGTGAAATCACTTGTTAATACAATTGTATATACTGAACCATCACTCACCCTCGTGCCAAATCCAACCAGTATGTGTGTGTGCTTGAGGAATAGATGGCTGTGCAGTAATCTTTGTCTTTTTAGTCTGTCTGCCAAGGTGTACATTCCGTCTAAGAATAACCTACCAACTGTAGATATTGTCGTAAACGAAACACCCATGGGAGTACATGGTGATATCTCTATTGTGGATCCCAACAAGTTATGGTACCCACAATGTCCTGCAAACCTCAAAATGTCTGTCACATTTTCCTTGCAATATTGTGCCAAAATTTTCACGCTGCAGAAATAAACAACACATTATCTCAAAATGACCTGGTTTTGCAAGGGGGGTCACCTGGGTTTTTGGCCCCGTGCTCGGCGGCCATCTAGGGAAACCTACCAAACCCACACATTTCTGAAACGTAGACACCCGGGGGCTTCCAGGGAGGTATGGCTTGCGTGGATCCCCCAACGTTTCCTTACCCAGAATCCCCTGCAAACCTCAATTTTAGCTGAAAAAATCACTTTTTTCACACATTTTTGTGTGGGAAAGTGTGGCATCACTGGCCTCACACAAATTTCCTACCACCCAGCGTTCCCCCAGGTCTCCCGATAAAAATGGTGCCTCACTTGTGTGGGAGGCCCAAGTACCCGCGACAGGCAAGGGCCCACAACGTAGTGAGGCGACCTCAAAATGGCCTTTCACAAAACCACCTGGTTTTGCAAGGGGGTCACCTGGGTTTTTGGCCCCGTGCTCGGCGGCCATCTAGAGAAACCTACCAAACCCACACATTTCTGAAAAGTAGACACCCGGGGGCTTCCAGGGAGGTATGGCTTGCGTGGATCCCCCAACGTTTCCTTACCCAGAATCCCCTGCAAACCTCAATTTTAGCTGAAAAAATCACTTTTTTCACACATTTTTGTGTGGGAAAGTGTGGCATCACTGGCCTCACACAAATTTCCTACCACCCAGCGTTCCCCCAGGTCTCCCGATAAAAATGGTGCCTCACTTGTGTGGGAG
This sequence comes from Calotriton arnoldi, assembly GCA_963921515.1. Lineage (NCBI taxonomy): Eukaryota > Metazoa > Chordata > Amphibia > Caudata > Salamandridae > Calotriton > Calotriton arnoldi. The sequence goes on from CAWUFW010030081.1 coordinate 17,028, forward strand.
GCCCAAGTACCCGCGACAGGCAAGGGCCCACAACGTAGTGAGGCGACCTCAAAATGGCCTTTCACAAAACCACCTGGTTTTGCAAGGGGAGTCACCTGGGTTTTTGGCCCCGTGCTCGGCGGCCATCTAGAGAAACCTACCAAACCCACACATTTCTGAAAAGTAGACACCCGGGGGCTTCCAGGGAGGTATGGCTTGCGTGGATCCCCCAACGTTTCCTTACCCAGAATCCCCTGCAAACCTCAATTTTAGCTGAAAAAATCACTTTTTTCACACATTTTTGTGTGGGAAAGTGTGGCATCACTGGCCTCACACAAATTTCCTACCACCCAGCGTTCCCCCAGGTCTCCCGATAAAAATGGTGCCTCACTTGTGTGGGAGGCCCAAGTACCCGCGACAGGCAAGGGCCCACAACGTAGTGAGGCGACCTCAAAATGGCCTTTCACAAAACCACCTGGTTTTGCAAGGGGGGTCACCTGGGTTTTTGGCCCCGTGCTCGGCGGCCATCTAGAGAAACCTACCAAACCCACACATTTCTGAAAAGTAGACACCCGGGGGCTTCCAGGGAGGTATGGCTTGCGTGGATCCCCCAACGTTTCCTTACCCAGAATCCCCTGCAAACCTCAATTTTAGCTGAAAAAATCACTTTTTTCACACATTTTTGTGTGGGAAAGTGTGGCATCACTGGCCTCACACAAATTTCCTACCACCCAGCGTTCCCCCAGGTCTCCCGATAAAAATGGTGCCTCACTTGTGTGGGAGGCCCAAGTACCCGCGACAGGCAAGGGCCCAAAACATTTTTTGATAGGCAATGTTGATGTTGCCTCAAAACGTTTTGTGTCCTTGCATGTTTGGTAGGTTT
>CAWUFW010030082.1:0-17888 GCA_963921515.1 Calotriton arnoldi
CAAGGTGTTGTTCGTAAGTTGTCCCTTGGAGGACCATGATGGGGCATGCTGGGTGACATTCGATGTAGCTGTTCTCGATGATCCGTCGTGTGGAGGCACAGTGGTCCCATTTCAGTGCGGGTGCGATGTTGGCCACATACGCCATGCCCCCATAGGCAGAGCAGGCCCTGTCGTGTGCGTCCAGAGGGAGGAGTAGTGGTAGCAGGCCCGCCTTCAGACATGCCGGGTTGGAGAGGCATATCTCGACGGGATGCTGGTAGGGACACCTCCGACAGTAGAAGACGGGCATGACGCAGCTGAACAATGTGATGCGGTAAGTCAGTCGGTAACTTACGTTCAGCAGGGACAGGAGATCGCATCCCAATGTATGGAACAGGTTGGTTTTGTACAGCTTGAGCTGTTCGGCGTAGTTGGGTAGGTGTGCTGCGGTTGCCATTTCGCAGCGGTTCGTTGAGGTGGCGTGCTTCCGGCTGTGTGTGCAGTCTGCAATGTGCACGCTCCGGGGTTGCTGTGAGCTCTGTGTAGTCGTAGGGAGACAGGACTTGTGTTCTGTTGGCTTGTTTGGAGGACACGGGCCCTCTTCCCACATGCTTCTCAGACAGTTCAAGGTCAGTGATGTGTGACTCCTTCCAATTAACTTGCATGTGGCCGACATGGGGGAGTGTTTTCTTCTTTCTTCCCCGTCCGTTGTGTGCTTCTGTGATATGCGCTATCTGCCCTGTGGTCGGTCTCCTCGGCATGCCTGTGTTGGTCTATTCTTGGACAATGGCTGTATTCACCGGCTTCTGTCGTAGGGCTGTGGTTTCGGAGTTGGAATGGAAGGTCATTCAGTGCTGTCTGCTCTCCCTTGTGTGGGCGGCAGGCTGCCTTTCCGCTCTGCGTTGGGCCTTGTGTGTGAATGTTATTCTTGGGCCACCTGTTGTCGGTCCCCGGGCTCTTTGGTGTTCCGTTTTATATGTCTTGTTCATATGTGCAGGGTGGTATGGGTGTTTCTGTGTGGTACTGGCATTCCTCTTCCCGAAGGGGCCCTGCTTCTCCTAGTTGGTGTTGCCGCCGCTGTGTGCTACGCCATGTTTGTTACACTGGGGTGTGTCCTGCTGTTGCGTGTCTTCACTGACATGTGTGCGTCGGTTGTGTGGCGTTGGGTGTTGTCCGTGAATTGGGCGTTGGGGACATGTCTGTGGCCGGCCTGTCACGTGTCATGTGCGTTCGGGGTGGGGCTGATGTGTGTGCTGCTTGGTTGTGTCCCTGTGTCTGTGTGCGACGCATGCATGGCGCTGCGGTTGGCCTCTGCGTTGTGCGCATGTGTGGCGGCGTCATCGGCGTTTTGGGGCCGTGACGGGGTGGTTGGTTCCTAGTCCCAGGTGGTGTGTACACATGTGTTCTGCGATGTTACGATTTGGCCTGTGTGTCATATGTGGATGCGATGGTGGATGTGTAGTGTACACGCGCTGGTGGGGGGTTGTCCGCTTTTTCCGCCCTTGCACTGTGTGCGCTGTTTGCGTGCACTTGTTCTGTGTGTGCCTACCTCCGTCTCCGCGGTACGTTGCGTCCTTGGTGGTGCATCAGCAGAAGCATGGGGAGTTCCTGCAGTGCTGGATTCATGCTCGGGGAGCCGCTTCTTCGTTGTCCGTGCTCGGCATCCGTGTTACCGCTTCGGTTTGTCGTACGGTATCTCTTGGCCATGGGAGCCGTTTGTTTGCGGCATCGTAATTTATGCGCCGGGCGGGACGTGTTTCGTCGGACGGTGTGTGTCAGTTGGGCTGCGCCGCTACATGTACGGGCGCACTTTGATGGCGGACGGTGTTGCTGGCTTGCCGGCGGTGTTTGGCCTACTTTTCGCATCGTAATTGGACGGGCGTGTGGACTGCTGCGTGCCGGCGGTAACTGGTGGTTTTTGCATCCGCCAGCACGGCGGTGGTGCTTCCGCCCGCCATCGTAATGTGCCCCTTAATTTGCACACAAAATAGCGTGTTACCTTTAACCCTTCACATGTAACATACATTGTTGGTTATTTACTTAAACGAACATGTTTATTAATTATTTTACGTAAATTATTAGGAGGTTAAAATTTTTCATTTATCCTGCTCCATCAACTCCCCCTTTGGTGATTTTTAATATCACCACAAAACCCAAATTATACAATTCTCTCAGACAGCATATTTCTTCTATCCGTTTGCTTTTGTTAGTTTACACAACTGTATCCCTTTCAACTTGTCTCTTGGTCTTCTTGTACATGTTCTCTTTTATCTCGTCTAGCTCTATTTCACCCATTTCTCTCTCTCTCTCCTTGTTTATCATGTTTTCTTTTTCTATTTTATTCTGTCTTCTTCTTTTCTTTATACATGTAATTACAAGCTTCAGCACTAAAATTATTATGATTATCATGGTTGCTATTATTATAACTTTCCCTATTATTAATCCACTCATTCTTGTTAACCAATTTATTACTGAAGAAAACCCTTTACCAAGTTTTCCAAATGCACTTTCAACCTCCAGTGGAACAAGTTCTTTGTGCAAACTTGTAATATTCTTTATATACTTTTGTATATTTTCACTTTTATCTGGAATGTAAGTGCAACAATGTTGGACTTTCAGCATTCCACAGACTCCACCCTCTTTTGCCAAAAGAATGTCAAGGGCAAGTCGATTTTGCATTACCATAGCTCTCATGGCAACCATCTCGGTATTTACCATCAAGAACCCTCCAGCAGTATCTGTAGATAAACGATCTACCACTGTGGATAATTTCCGAATTTTAAATGCATTCAAAGATATTCCCACTGCTGGTATCAATGCACCAAAAATATCACCTACTATTTCTGAAAAACTTTCTCTTTTTCTATGTGTAAAGGTATTTATCATTTTGTGTGTTCCTTTTTCTTTTCTATCCATATGAAAAATCTTTGGAAAGACCAGGCCTAAATAACATGACCCATACCAATGGTCTGGCAACCTGTAATAAGCCCTATTACCGCAAAACATAATAGATCCCTGGAAATATTGGATCTTTTCCCCTTTGAATCCCCATCCGCCTAAAATTTGATAATTGTCATGGCAAATACTGGAACCCACAAAATAATTGTCATATCTTGTTCTATTTCTTCTAATGCACAACCTTCCCTGTTGGGGCCAATCCAGAGTCATAGCTGCATTTGTCTTTTTCTTGTCATGATTGTCTTCCTCAAACGCCCAAAGAGGTGTTTTTGTCTCTTCTATCACTTTTCTTTGAAATTTCGCTCTTCTTTCTTCAACCATCTCTAAAAATACTTTTTCTTCCTTCTTTAGCTCACAGGTAAGGTTGTTTTTAACTATATTATCTAATGTTAAAATCTTTTCTTCTATGAAAAATTCACCAAACGTTTTTCCCTCTTTTATTTTGTTTAGTTCGGGAACTACAGAAATTTTCGCAAAAATCTTATCTATGTCAGTGTAATAATATTCTAATCTACCTGTCTTATAAAATAAACTTGCTAAAACACTACGGGGCCGATTCCGATCTCGGTCGGAGGCGCACCCAATACCATTCGGTCGGGAAAAAAGCCATGCGAATGCCTGTTTCCCGACCGATCCGTACAGCAGACCGAACGAGTAAGTACGATGCGCACAACAGCACAGAATCCGGCCGAGTTGTACTCACCCAATCCAGGTCCTGTTCTCCGACCGAGGCGAATCCGGAAACGCTGAATCGAGTCGCACGGAAGGGAAAATGCAGCTCCGTCCGGCCGAACAAGTACGATGCGCTTCCGTACGCGCCGAACCCGCCGCTACGCACGGCACGTCAAAGCATCCGGGAGAGGCGCACATAAGCTCCGATTCGCGCCACAACACAATCCACGGCTACGAGACGAACACGCCAGCGACGAGGACGACGCGAAGCGACGAGGAGGACGCGAAGCAACGAGAAGGACGAACGACACGAACCAACCATGAATCCCTTCGTCCCGATCATACCAATATTCTACATTTACTACCGGAACAGGCACGGACGCGTACGGCGCAGAAGGTAAGTCAGACACCAACCACAAAACACATACAACACGTACAAGACACATCACACACACACAGAGGGATGCAGAATTTACTTACACCAGCAACAGCAGCACCATAGGGGCGGGATGCCCATCACCAATGCCACATATGCACACAGGGGCCTGAATGCGCACCACCACCCCTACCCAGGGGGGCCGGATGCCAACCACCACTACCACCCTTAGCCAGGGGGTGCCAGATGCCCACCACCGCTACCACCCTTACCCAGGGGGCTGGATGCCTATCACTACTACCACCCTTAGCCAGGGGGTGCCAGATGCCTACCACTACTACCACCCTAAGCCAGGGGGCTGGATGCCAACCACCACTACCACCCTTAGCCAGGGGGTGCCAGATGCCCACTACCACTACCACCCTTAGCCATGGGGGTGCCAGATGCCTACCACTACTACCACCCTTAGCCAGGGGGCTGGATGCCTACCACTACTACCACCCTCACCCAGGGGGCTGGATGCCTACCACTACTACCACCCTTAGCCAGGGGGTGCCAGATGCCTACCACTACTGCCACCCTAAGCCAGGGGGGCTGGATGCCAACCACCACTACCACCCTTAGCCAGGGGGGTGCCAGATGCCCACCACCACCACTACCACCCTTAGCCATGGGGGTGCCAGATGCCTACTACTACTACCACCCTTAGCCAGGGGGCTGGATGCCTACCACTACTACCACCCTCACCCAGGGGGCTGGATGCCTACCACTACTACCACCCTTAGCCAGGGGGTGCCAGATGCCTACCACTACTACCACCCTAAGCCAGGGGGCTGGATGCCAACCACCACTACCACCCTTAGCCAGGGGGTGCCAGATGCCCACCACCACTACCACCCTTAGCCATGGGGGTGCCAGATGCCTACCACTACTACCACCCTTAGCCAGGGGGCTGGATGCCTACCACTACTACCACCCTCACCCAGGGGGGCTGGATGCCTACCACTACTACCACCCTTAGCCAGGGGGTGCCAGATGCCTACCACTACTACCACCCTATGCCAGGGGGGCTGGATGCCAACCACCACTACCACCCTTAGCCAGGGGGGTGCCAGATGCCCAACACCACTACCACCCTTAGCAATGGGGGTGCCAGATGCCTACCACTACTACCACCCTTAGCCAGGGGGGGCTGGATGCCTACCACTACTACCACCCTCACCCAGGGGGGGCTGGATGCCTACCACTACTACCACCCTTAGCCAGGGGGGGCTGGATGCCTACCACTACTACCACCCTCACCCAGGGGGGGCTGGATGCCTACCACTACTACCACCCTCAGCCAGGGGGGTGCCAGATGCCTACCACCACTACCACCCTTAGCCAGGGGGGCTGGATGCCTACCACTACTACCACCCTCACCCAGGGGGGGGGCTGGATGCCTACCACTACTACCACCCTTAGCCAGGGGGGTGGTGCCAGATGCCTACCACCACTACCACCCTTACCCAGGGGGGGCTGGATGCCTACCACTACTACCACCCTTAGCCAGGGGGGTGCCAGATGCCCACCACCACTACCACCCTTAGCCAGGGGGGATGGATGCCTACCACTACTACCACCCTTAGCCGGGGGGGGGCTGGATGCCTACCACTACTACCACCCTCACCCAGGGGGGGCTGGATGCCTACCACTACTACCACCCTTAGGCAGGGGGGGGCTGGATGCCTACCACTACTACCACCCTCACCCAGGGGGGGCTGGATGCCTACCACTACTACCACCCTTAGCCAGGGGGGTGCCAGATGCCTACCACCACTACCACCCTTACCCAGGGGGGGCTGGATGCCTACCACTACTACCACCCTTAGCCAGGGGGGTGCCAGATGCCCACCACCACTACCACCCTAAGCCAGGGGGCTGGATGCCAACCACCACTACCACCCTTAGCCAGGGGGTGCCAGATGCCCACCACCACTACCACCCTTAGCCATGGGGGTGCCAGATGCCTACCACTACTACCACCCTCACCCAGGGGGGGCTGGATGCCTACCACTACTACCACCCTTAGCCAGGGGGGGCTGGATGCCTACCACTACTACCACCCTCACCCAGGGGGGGCTGGATGCCTACCACTACTACCACCCTTAGCCAGGGGGGTGCCAGATGCCTACCACCACTACCACCCTTACCCAGGGGGGGCTTTATGCCTACCACTACTACCACCCTCACCCAGGGAGGCTGGATGCCTACCACTACTACCACCCTTAGCCAGGGGGGTGCCAGATGCCTACCACTACTACCACCCTAAGCCAGGGGGGGCTGGATGCCAACCACCACTACCACCCTTAGCCAGGGTGGTGCCAGATGCCCACCACCACTACCACCCTTAGCCATGGGGGTGCCAGATGCCTACCACTACTACCACCCTTAGCCAGGGGGCTGGATGCCTACCACTACTACCACCCTCACCCAGGGGGCTGGATGCCTACCACTACTACCACCCTTAGCCATGGGGGTGCCAGATGCCTACCACCACTACCACCCTAAGCCAGGGGGGCTGGATGCCAACCACCACTACCACCCTTAGCCAGGGGGGTGCCAGATGCCCACCACCACTACCACCCTTAGCCATGGGGGTGCCAGATGCCTACCACTACTACCACCCTTAGCCAGGGGGGCTGGATGCCTACCACTACTACCACCCTCACCCAGGGGGAGCTGGATGCCTACCACTACTACCACCCTTAGCCAGGGGGCTGGATGCCTACCACTACTACCACCCTCACCCAGGGGGGCTGGATGCCTACCACTACTACCACCCTTAGCCAGGGGGTGCCAGATGCCTACCACCACTACCACCCTTACCCAGGGGGCTGGATGCCTACCACTACTACCACCCTCACCCAGGGGGGCTGGATGCCTACCACTACTACCACCCTTAGCCAGGGGGTGCCAGATGCCTACCACTACTACCACCCTAAGCCAGGGGGGCTGGATGCCAACCACCACTACCACCCTTAGCCAGGGTGGTGCCAGATGCCTACCACTACTACCACCCTCACCCAGGGGGGCTGGATGCCTACCACTACTACCACCCTTAGCCATGGGGGGCTGGATGCCTACCACTACTACCACCCTTACCCAGGGGGGCTGGATGCCTGTCACTACTACCACCTCTACCCATGGGGGGCTGGATGCCTACCACCAACACCACCCCCACTCATAGGATGGACAATGCATGACACAACCAGCACACCACAACCTAGGGAATGCAAGAAAAAGACATCCCCCCAACACCATGACAAGCGTGTGTAGACTGTGTCAAATGCCTACAACACTGAACATGACTTTGAACATACAATGTGACCCCCTAGCACATGTGCCACACATATATGTGTGTGGCCCCCACAATGCAAGCAGGCCATGACCATTGTGGCAATGGGGTCCAAACCCCCATCATCACAGTGACCAAAAGGTAAGTGTGGGGTCCATAGCTGAAGCACATTTTGAACAGTGTGGCAATGGGGTCCAAACCCCCATCATCACAGTGACCAAAATGTAAGTGTGGGGTCCATAGCTGAAGCACATTTTGAACAGTTTGGCAATGGGGTCCAAACCCCCATCATCACAGTGACCAAAATGTAAGTGTGGGGTCCATAGCTGAAGCACATTTTGAACATTGTGGCAATGGGGTCTAACGCCCCATCACCACAGTGACCAAAAGGTAAGTGTGGGGTCCATAGCTGAAGCACATTTTGAACATTGTGGCAATGGGGTCTAACGCCCCATCACCACAGTGACCAAAAGGTAAGTGTGGGGTCCATAGCTGAAGCACATTTTGAACATTGTGGCAATGGGGTCCAAACCCCCATCATCACAGTGACCAAAAGGTAAGTGTTGACAAAGAAAGAGCTGCAACTGCCAAACTGCATGGATGATTCCTGGTCACAGAACAAAAAACACATCAGTGGCAAAGTAGTGCATGTGTCCCATTGCAACATAAATTGGGGGAGCCAAATACTGCAGTGCAAATAAGACATACCTTTGGCCATGTGCAGACAAACAACACCCATGGGGGCTGACACTGTCAACATTCATCAATGACACAATGACAGAAGAGACCATCAGAATGCAGACCCACATATTTGCACCAATGGGCACACAAATGCAGATACCCTGTGGAGACTGTAGATGTGAGGTGAACAGATACCATACCATGGCAGCAATGGGACACACAAACCATGATCATTGTGCTGACCGATGACCTAGGAGTCCCAGGGACAGCAGGGGAAAGCCACCAAACTACATACAGCCAATGGCACACCCAAGATATGCCAATGCAGTGGTGCAGATGCACAAACACAAACAGGCAGACCCACACTGCACATCATACACAACAGGTGAGGGGGGTGCCAGTGTCCCCAGGCAACCACACAACACATGAGGAGACCTGAATACCAATCATACAGATGTGCATACAGTGCCACACAAAGGTAACTCATGGATCCAAATCCCCTATGTGGGCATGCAGGCATTGTCAGATGAGAGGGAGCACAAATCACACATGTCACACAGGCACGTAGGAACAGCAACTGACACAGCAAGACACAGACACACCACAGCACTACCCCCAGGGCCCCCACAATGTGGTGACCCTGGGCTGCATTACAATCCCACTGTGATGACAAAGCTAAATGTCGTTCACACTGTGAACCACAGTCATGTGTCCTGAGCAACAAACTACCATCAGACCTACACAAGCACAAATCAATCAGCATGGCCAGTAAGCCAAGGCCAACATGGAGGCAGGGGCCTAGCCGGGCAACAACTCTCATCTGCACACACTCAACACCACACCCCTCGACCTCCAACAATGTGCAGCAGTGAAGCACACATGCACTGGTGACATTGCACATGCACCCATGACTATTCCAGGGTGGTGGGTGGGAACCAAGGTGCAGAAACACATCACACATGGCCACTCAACAAGACTCCTGAATGTCTGACACACTGCACACTACGCTGTACATGGACATGACGGCAATACCACACCAACCAATGGGATCCCAGCCACAGTCACACACCAATGAAGAAGCCAAGGTCACCCACAAAGAACACACATAGACAACAACCAACATTGCAGCCTGGACCCTGAGGAGTGCCAGCAGTCACACACACAACGTGTCACAATCACTGAAAGATAACACAAACTGGAAATCACATGACAGGGGCAAACAACAAGTGCCAAGGGGAAACCTGACTGTGACCCATCTGCGTCTGCACACAAACTCAGCCCTGACAGCAAACACACCTATGGGTGACACCCTGATGACCAGTAATGTGCCATGCACCCACATCACAGAGAACCCAGGGAGAAGACTTTGGGGGAACATAGGTCAACTCAGCAAGCATCACAAACAGGTACAACACTAGGGATCACAGCATGCACAGCTAAACGGAAGTGAACACACAGACATGCACATACAACACACACCTTGAGCGCAGGCAATGTCACAGGAGTACACACTGCCATGAGGGGACTCCACTCCTGTGTGAGGAAAGCTGTGCCATATGTTGCCTCAGTAGGGCCCCATCATGTCAGCTGAGCACTTGGTCACACAATCAACAATTAGCACCAAATGAGGGCTCCCGTCACATCAGCCTGGTCATGGAAGTGCCAACGTAATCATCAGCACAGATCCAACACACTTGTATAGCAATGTTGCACTGACAACACAGATGAGTCCTTCCCCATTGATGCCCAAACCTGCATGTCCAGTGGAGATGGCCACACGGTCAGGGAAGTAGACGAATTGAACAATGGCAGGCACAACAGATGTGCAGGGGTGGAAGCCACAGATGTGAAATAGCTAATCTAAGTAGGAAATCCCATTGCCAAATACTGAACACATGACACCCTCAGATGCTGCTATGGATGACATGGATATACCACAGGATAGGACACATTCCCCCTGGACCACATGGGTTCCTGCACAGTAACACTTCATTATCATGAGACCACCATCACTGCAGCAAGGGCATGGTTGGCATCATCAACAACATGTACATCAGAAGCATAAGCACTAGAGAACAGAAAGTTGCTTTATTCAGCATATGTGTGTAATGAAAACAAAGTCCAGAAAAAACACAAAGGCCAATGGCCAGTCCATTGTCAAAGTCCAAACAGGGTGACAGTGGCAGATGTCACCCTACGCATGCCTGCACAAAACCAGGGACAATCCACTAGGAGGGGTAACCGGGGGCAGGCCAGGCACCGCAGGGACAGGATCAGGGCTCACCAGGAGGAAGCAGGGAAGGGGTGGTGGGTGCTGGAGAGCCACTGACAACTGCAGTGGAGGTGTCTGACATGGTGTGTGCCGGCACAACTGGGGGCATGACTCAGATGTTGTGGGTGCCGGCACGACTGCAGTGGACCCTGCAGATGGAGTGGACAGGTCCGCCACTGCAGTGCCCAAGTCAGACAGGGTGGTAGTGGACTCCACTGCAGTGCCTACCACCAGGGGAGGAGAATGGGGAACAGGCAAGGTGGGCTGGACAGAGGGGAGGACACCCTCACCACATCAGTGGCACAGACAAGCGCAGCGGGGGTGTGGTGCCGGGAGAGCAAGTGGCAGGGGGAGAAGGCCGGATCCTCTTGGGGATGGTATATCTGTGGGTGGGGGAACCTGGGGCAGGGTGTGGTGGGGGCACCTATGGAGTGGGGGCCTGAGGGATGGAGGAAGGAGACCTGGTGCCTGAGCTGCAGGGCGGCGGCTGGGTCTTGCTCTTACGACTCCGGGGGACTTGCGGGTGGGGGCCTCAGTCTGTCTGCACCTGGGGGAGGGTGTCCGGGGGCGAGGGGCACTCTGCTCCATGTGGGTGGGCTTCCTCTTCTCCCTGAATGCTGTATCAGCTGGATCGGAGGGGAAGAGGCCGAGGTCACTGAGGAAGAGCCGCTGGGTCTTTGGGGTTGCAGGTGAGGCAAGGGAGGGTGTTTTGGAGGGAGAGGCAACTGAGGACTGCACAGTGCTCGTGGATGCGTGTGTGTGTTCCAGGGCCCCATCCCCTGTGAGTCTGGTTTCAGTCCCCTGACTGTGCGTGCGTGTGCGTTTTGTTTGTGGCGTGTGTGTCTGTGTGCTGGATGTGTGTGCTGGTGTGTGCCTGTGCCGGTGTGTGTGTGCTTGGGACGGGTAAGGTGCTGGGGAGTGTGGATGGAGCAGAGGCAGGAGGGGTGAGGGACTGTCTGAGGAGGGACACTGCTGCCGTCAGGGAGGAGTCCATGGACCTATTGCCCCTCTGTAGGTCAGACATGCCCGATGAGATGCCCTCCATGAACGACACCAGCTGAGTCAACAGAGCGGTGTGCGCATGGAGGACACTCAGCATGGCTGTCTGCCCTACATGGAGCTGGCGAAGGAGGTACACAGACTCCTCACTCAGGGCAGCAGGGGACACAGGGGCAGGGGGTGCGGTGCCTGGCCCAAAGGAGACACGCTCCCGAACATGGGAGCCTCCACGGACCTGGGGAATGGGAGCCGATGGGAGGGCGGTGGTGGTGCTGGTGGTGGCGGGGACAGCAACACTAGCTGGGGTGTGGTGGCTGCTGACACCCGCCTCCATAAGGGAGTCATCCTCCGAGTTGCTCTGGTCCTCAGCTGAGGTGGATGGTGCTGAGGACTCCTCGGTGTGGCTCCCTCGCCCTCTGTGCCACTGGGTCCCTCCGACCACTCCTCGGCTGCTGACCCAGTCTGGCTCTCCGGCTCCTCCTGGTCCATGGAGCTGTCCCCTTCCGTGGCCGTGGATGTATCTGCAAACAATGGGGAAACAGACAGACATCAGTCACCTGCACCAAACGCACACACCACTGTGAGCACAGCACATTACAGAGCAAGCCCTGGCATCATTAGTTGTACATTGCTAAAAGTGCCCTAACTGAACAGGAGAAGCCAATTGTCAGTCTGATGCCAACCATGGCACTCACATCCCACATGGCCTTGCACCCATCTGTCTGGTGTCTGTTGGATAGCAACACCCCAGTGTGGACACATGCACCAACTACACAGTAGTTGGACAGTGCAGAGGACACGGTGTAGCATGTGGACATGCACACATCACAACTCTTGCCACTGAGTCAGTACAGGTTTCCGGATGAAAGGGACGCCCAGAGTCAAATAGGATATGCATGTGATGCATACCAGCGACAGACACCATGATGCACCCATGTCCTGATAGCCATCGCCACAATGGTGTGCATGTAGCACATGTCACTCCCCTGCAGGATCACCAATAAATAGACACATGCCATGGCGGAGGCATGACTGCTAAGTCATACATCACTGTCACAGTGATGTATGACTTGGCAGCCAGACAACAACACTCTGCACTGTGTCACAATAGTAGGTCATGGGGAATGCAAGTCCTGGAGCTGCACAAGTGCACATGTACATCCCCCACACAACACATCATCTTAACCCTCATCTGTCCAGGTCATACCGATTGGACATATGGGAGACCTGTGACACTACCCTCTGAACCTGAGCCCCTCACAATCTGCTGTGAATGGGGAACAGCTGCCTGAACTTCACATTCGCATACCCCAGTCTGCACGGGCAGCTGATCAAACACCTATGTGACACACAAGTATCGTCTCCTATGGTCACATCTCCAGTGGCATGCTGAGCCCCTACCGAGAAACACCCCAGCAGTCCTGGCAACAAATCCACAGCACACTGACACAGAGTCAGATCACTGCGCACAATGTGTCAGCTGATACACAGGAGTGGGAGTACAGAGTGCATTGCATGGCCTGGAGTAGGCATGACTGTCCTGCCCCACATGAATGAGGGATGAGCCCTGGACAGTGGATAGCTGGCTATGTATGTGTGACACACGTAATCTGCACACTCCTGGGGCCCAAACATTGTTCCCACCCGCTGCATGGGTGTGTGCCACATACCCCAGGCACATGTGGTGGCTCAGCTCAGCAAGTGGACCGCATATCAAAGCAACACGCAGATTACATGTCCGAACACAGGCGTTGTGTGAACAATGGACCCACCCATGATGCCCACAACAGAGTTAGGGAAACAGATGCTGTCCCCCACCTTTAGTGAAGCAAACTGCAAGGACACAGTCCCAAGTGACACAATTCCCTGAATGTAAGGGCCACACCTGGGTATCAGATGAGGAGTGGGCAGTGCACAATAGAGGGACATGGCTCCTGGACAACATGACTGCTGTACTGTGGCAGTTGAACCAGGCCAGAGGAGGGCACATAGCATGTAATACAGAGTTCACAGTGCAGTCTTTGACTCACCCCCTCCTTGCTGCTGTCTGGCCTTCAGCTGCCCATCCAGGTCTGGAAACACCACCGCCAGGATCTGGAGCATGTGGGGGTCAGGGTCCGTGTTCCGCCCCTCCTGCGAGGAGGCGACAGCTTCAGCTGGACCCTTGCAATCCTCTGGGTCCAGCCCCGAAGGTCCTGCCACCTCTTCTGGCAGTTGCGGATCCGGCGCTTGTAGACCCCCATGGACCGGACAGCCCGGACGATGTCCTTCCAGATCTCCTGCTTCCGATGGGCATTAACCTGTCAGGATGACAACGTGAAAAGGCCATTACTACACATGCAACATATCCGTGCATGACACAGTTGTATATACATGTCTCATTCACAGGGGCACATGATGTACACAGGCAGTGCAACGCTGCCCATGGACAGTTTGCCAGACGTCACTACATGGTATCATTGCATGGGAAGTAAAACCTTGTTCAAATGCACTGTCACTGCACCATACCTGTCCAGTGCATGTCACTACACACTATGGGGGGTGACAACTACTCAGTGAGCCTGCTAGCCAGTGGCGTGCAGACTTTCAGCCTTGCTAGTCAGACAAAATGCACATTCAGAAAGGCAGTGCACAGAACACTCACCTGCTCCCCTGGTGTCCCATACAGCTTGCTGTTGTGGAAGTAGGCTGTCCAGCAGGGCCTGGTTCTCCTCAAGGCTGAAGGCTGGGGCTCTCTCCACAGTACGTGCCATTGCAGGGTCCAGAGGGGCAGAGACAGCAGCAGTGCAGTGGCAGATGTCGTCCTGGAGCATGTAGTGCAGGCAAGTGAGCTCTCAGGGGAACAGCCAGCAATATATATGTGCTGGAGAGGCAGATACTGTCCCTTGTGTCCAAAGTGATAGGTCCAAGTCGTTTGCATCTTCTGAATCTGGCCAATCCATGGAATAGCAGCACCAATACACGCCCACAGCATCCTTCAAATCTTCAACTTCATGACATACATGATTTTGCAACATTGTTGTGGGTGACCAACTGAATTTCCAGCAACCGACTCGTTCGAATTTCGAAACGCGTCCGTTGCCAGGCTAGGCCATTGTCAATGGGTGCGCACCGATCGGTCCATTGCGGTACAACGCGTACAGGGGTACAACGCGTACCCGCACACATTGAATGCAATGGGCCGGCTGGGGGCACCGATCGGTCCATTGCGGTACAACGCGTACAGGGGTACAACGCGTACCCGCACACATTGAATGCAATGGGCCGGCCGGGGGCACCGATCGGTCCATTGCGGTACAACGCGTACAGGGTACAACGCGTACCCGCACACATTGAATGCAATGGGCCGGCCGGGGCACCGATCGGTCCATTGCGGTACAACACGTACAGGGGTACAACGCGTACCCGCACACATTGAATGCATTGGGCCGGCCGGGGCACCGATCGGTCCATTGCTGATCAACGCGCATAGGGGTACAACGCGTACCCGCACACATTGAATGCAATGGGCCGGCCGGGGCACCGATCGGTCCATTGCTGATCAACGCGTACAGGGGTACAACGCGCACCCGCACACATTGAATGCAATGGGCCGGCCGGGGGCACCGATCGGTCCATTGCTGATCAACGCGCATAGGGGTACAACGCGCACCCGCACACATTGAATGCAATGGGCCGGCCGGGGCACCGATCGGTCCATTGCTGATCAACGCGCACAGGGGTACACGCGCACCCGCACACATTGAATGCAATGGGCCGGCCGGGGCACCGATCGGTCCATTGCGGTACAACGCATCCCTGTACAAGTGACTGGCATATGTCACCATGCCTGTCTCAGATGGACATATGCCAGCCACAGATAGCTCCCAGGGAGTGAGGGGCACACCTACAACACAACAGCCTGTCCAAACTGTATGATACGGCATGTAAGGCTGCATTTCCTATTGTGTGTATGTTGGTGTACATGTTGTCCTGTGGGTGTCACCTGGGGGCAGCCACCCCCAGGCTGTGCACGTGTTCATGGGGACAGGATCCTGGGTGTTACGTGTACATGACCACTGTGATGTGCAACTGTTCATATCTGTGCATGTGCCATGGTCACATTTCACGGTGGTGTATGTGTATGTCATGTCACATACCCCGTGAGTCCCATGTGGGATGGTATGTTTGAGCCAGGGTGTCCCAGTGGCACAATAGTGATGGTCCTCCACAGTCTGTGTGCATGTAGTGTTTACAATGTCTCTGATTTCATGTGCACAATGGGAGACAGTCTCCACATCCACGTTGTGTGTGCATGGACTTTGATGTTTTGCGTGTGTGTGTCACAGACCTCCATGTCTGTCCTGCAGTGGCAAGTGGGACCACTACCTGTGGGGGTCATAGTTGTTTTGCTGTGGTGTATACATGATACTCCATGTAATGCCAGTGTCCATGTGGCAATACAGGGTCCCTGGGAATGTACCTGTCATTGAGCTGTGATGCCTGGGGCACATCTGTCGTCACATGTCACTGTGGGGGTGATTGTGACACGGCAGCAGGAGATGGGAACTGTGACACGGCCTCATGATATCCAATGGGCCAACCTGGGACTTATTGATGCCACTTGTTGAACCGTGATGACAGATGTTGGCCATGTATGTACCATACATGTCCTTACGGAACTGCACACTTCATGTAGTTGTGCCTCATAATGATGTATGTTGGGATATTGAGTGTGTTCAATGCCGCATATGTGGGCTGACTGACAATCTTGCTTTCTTCTCCTCTGCACTGCAGGGCTCCTGCTGTCCATCGACCATTCCCAGACCTGGCAACGATGGTGGAATGGGACAGCATCCGACGGTACCGCTTCACCAGGCAGCTGATTGAGGATTTGGCAGTGCAGTTGGCCCCACATTTGCAGCCTGGCCGGCCGTATCCTACAGCGCTGACCCCCAAGGTGAAGGTGATGGCAGCCCTACACTTCTTTGCCACCGGTACCTTCCAACATACTGTGGCGACTGCTGGTGGGATGTCACAGACCATGTTGAGCCGTGTGCTCCGCGATGTTTTGGTGGCAATGTTGCTATTCCTGAACCGGTACATCTATTTCCCTAGACTGCGACGACTCACTGACGTGAAGAGTGACTTCTATGCCCTGGGGAGGATGCCGCATGCCATTGGCTCCATTGATGGGACACATGTGGCTTTGGTACCACCACAGGCCCAGGAGCAGGCCTACCGTAACCGCAAGCACTACCACTCGGTCAATGCACTGGTGGTGTGTCTTGCAGATATGACCATCACACACGTGTGTGCCCGTTTCCCTGGTTCAGCACACAATGCCTTTGTGATGAGGAGTAGTCGCATCCCCAGGATGATGGCACAGATTCAGAACCAGCGTGCCTGGCTTGTCGGTGTGTACTGACTTTGTGCCATTGTGTGTGATCTGATCTGTAGTATTCCGCCCACTTTTCCAAGTCAGCTAATGTGCACTTGTCTGTCCGTAGGTGACTCGGGATACCCCAACATGCCGTGGTTGCTGACACCCCTCAGGGACCCTGTGACACCAGCCCAGATGCGCTACAATGAGGCACATGGTCGGACCAGGAGAGTGATTGAGCGGACATTTGGTCTCCTGAAGAGCCACTTCCGCTGCCTGGACAAGACCGGAGGGTCCCTCCCATATGCCCCAGCGAAAGTGTGCAAGATTATCATCGTCTGCTGCATGCTCCACAACCTGGCAGTGCGGAAGGAGTTGCCTCTCTTCCAGGATGACAATGACCAACATCTGCCACCTGTGGAGGATCCTGGCCTGGACCACGATGCCAGTGATGATGATGATGATGAGGGTGATGTCCGCACACAGCTCATCACCAACTTCTTTAGCTGAATGTGAGTATCCTGAGCTGTCATGTCAATGATGTGAGTTGGCATGATATGTGTAGGTGGTGCTCTGGTGCTGTTGGAGTGTGTCCATGGGCTACTTGACTGGATGTGTGTAGCGATGTGTGCTTACAGGTGGTCTGTACTCCCCAACAGTGTTGACATGCTAACTTGGTTCTGGGTGGGTATCTTGTAACATGTATTGTGCATGAGTTTTGCTGTTCTGTCCTGTTCTCCATTGCTTTTGACTGTGTGTCATTTCTGTCCTTCACAGGGTACCTTCAGATTCGTTTGGTCAACTGTGTCCACCGACGACGTGATTGTACTTCCAGGGTGGTAGCTGTTGTGTCCCTACAGGTGATGTGCGCCACACCCATGGACTTCCTTCCTTCTACAGTTGTTGACTGTGTGCCCGCTGCCAGGTGGGATTACCTTGCATCTGTAGTGGTTACGACATGTTGCAACTGTGTAATAAACCTGTGCTTCACTTTGTGATGTGCGTTGTCTGTGGTCACACATTTGACTGCCATTTGCTTACTGCACCTGTGGGCTACTTGACTACAACTGGGAATGGGTGTGGTGTCTGTGCATTGCACCGTCTTCCCTGGCAACATCAGTGTAGGCAATGAGTCAGATGGCCTAGGTGTGTATGTGTTGTGTAGCCCTGGTGGTGTGTCTCCCTCATATGTGTCACGTTGCCTTTACTCACATGCCTGTGTTGTACTTGCTGTTGCAGTTCGCATACACAG